>NW_019773903.1:363099-414053 GCF_001039355.2 Lingula anatina | reverse complement strand
TTGTGGTTCCCGTTAGCTCACAACTTATTTATTTGCACTGCTTTTGTATACAATTATGAAATAATGAAGACAATATTATTTAAGAAAAAAAAAACTTATTTTGTCACTCATTTTCTTATTACAGAATTCATATTTCCACAATAATTAATTTCACTTTGTTCGTTCTTCAATACTTTCATAATTGTGACGATTATTTAATTGCAGAGCAATTCTTTCCTGGAGTGGAACTAGAGGCAGAAATAGCGTACTTTGTTGACGACTGTGTGGCTCTTACTTTTACTCAGCGTAGAGAAGCAAAGCAAGCTTTGGTTGACATTTTAGAACAAAGGGGTGTCTGCAAACAAAATGGCGTCTCTGTTTGTAATATCTCGGACGTCCAAATTGAATGCGGTCCTCAGTATTCCTTTGGTGGTGTTCGTAAACGTGACACGTCTGGCAATATTTTGAGGTTCAGATTTAAGATTAAAACACAACAGAAGCCTTCAATTGATTTAGACTGTACCAAGTATTGTAATGGCTCTGAAAACTGTGACGAATGCGCCCAAGGATACATGTCAGAGACGGAGAATATGATGAACAGCCAGCAGAAAGAAGTTCAGAATATATTCAGCCCAGTTGGTTCTCAAATCAATGAAACAGCGCCAAATGTCACAGAAGCGCCTTATCCAACACCAGTGCTGAAGATTGGAACTTTGGTACTGAATCCGGTGCCAAACAGTTTCAAGATGGACAAGAATATGTCGGTGTCTTGTGAAGATGGTATGGAAGTACGCGGGACAACCTGTGGTGAGTACCCACTTTTATGATCATGTTCCACATTTAAATATGCTCAAAGTTATTACACTCAAAGATGCATTTGACCATTATTTGTATATATTCAGTATATTCTATTGACCCTTCATCACATTGCTCTTACTTGTAGGTAAATTGAATTTATCAGTTTGGGGAGAGTATGAGTTAACTTTGAAACTAAAGACTTGGTCAGCATCTAATGACGAACCGTTTATGGGCCTGTATATCCAAACGGAAAGGTACACAGCCCGAGACAACATAAGAGCTATAGCAAGGCACATCAATGTTAAGATCCGTGTCATGCAAACACACCTTAGTTTAACACATCTTTAAGTAAGGACGTAGATATTCAAAAGAGGTTGCGTGTTTTTGCTACGATAAGCGGCCATTTCCTGTCTTGGTTTGAAAAATACAGTGCATTGGAAGTGACATATAGGGGTAAAGGCCTATGTCTGTTGGCAACGTGCGATAAACTTTCGTTAAGGATGAGGTTTTGTTAACACAAACAATGCTACCAAAATGTGTTGTTTTGGACTCTGTCAAGTGTTGGTCATAATTTTGTTTATGCAGCTGGTGCGAGTCTGAGCAGGATCAAGGGCTGTTAGCATGCCTGGATGCGGTGTTTTAGTCAATCATACATTGTACACGTGAGCAATCGACCCAGAAAAAGTCGTCTGTGTGCATGAATTCCAACAGCTTTGAGAGGTGACCTTGAAAAATTGCCACGTATTAAGCAAAAACCTCTTATAGTTTTGTGCATTAATGTCGAAAACTAAATGAAAGGAACAAAAATCCTTTTTTTTAACTTAGTTAAAGGGATAATAACTCTTCGTATGATATCTATATTTCACGATAAAAACATTGCGAACAACTCATAGAAATATAATATATTCTGTTTTACCACAAAAACGGCAGTTATAGCTATTATTCTGATATCTGAGCTTGTCTTCAGATCACGTGACCTCCATTGATGGCTGTACTCTGTTATAATCTCTTAAGAGATTTTAACAAAAAACCAAACTTTTTAGAAAAAAACTTTGAATGTAAAAATGGATTCATTAACCATTGGTAAGTATGGGAGAATTGTTGTTTACTCCAGGAAAATTCATTTTTTGGCCAAAAGGAAGAGTTATTATCCCTTTAAGTTAGTCGTATTTTATCATTTCCATTCTCTATATGCAAAGAGTATCTGAGGAGACACTTGCATCAGGTACATGTAGCTAGCTGTTATAGAACTGTGGATTTTAACTCTCGGCAGGAACTCTCTTGACATGCTGGGGCTAGCTCTTCCTCTGTCACTTTCTATTTTCATTTTTATCTGGTTATCATTTGAAGTCAGGCAGATTTATTATTACGAGGAAAATTTATTTCACCTAACTGTGTCCGGGATCTGTCAAATTGTGGAAATTAGACAGTTTGGGATAGGCCCGGGTTCTGGAAAATGATTAGAGAATATCCTGTTTATTTGAAAGATGAGCAAGAGTGGAAATTAACATGAAATTGAATAAATCAACTTCTAATATTAAGCATTTGTTGATCAACTGTGCTTATTTTGCATTAATGGTTTAAGGAAATCCGTTGTAATCAAACCAAATGCACAACTAGACACTGGTTTTACAGATTTCAACAACAGGCTACTATGCCAATGACCATACACAGACTATATCGTTTGTTCTGTTACTTAAACATGTGTAATATACCTCTTTATAGTTATTTGATATATGTTATATTTTATTTAAACTATGTTCATCTTTCATTTTCAGTCCCATGTCCTGCTGGCAGGTATCTGCCACCAGGGGGCTCCACCTGTCACAAATGCCCGCCAGGAACGTTCCAAATCGAGACTCAACAAACATTCTGCCTGCCATGTCCGCGCGGATTTCTCTCTCTGTCTGGAGCATCTGACTGTAGCCCGTTATTCAAGATCATCTTCGACTTCATAAAACACGTCGGAGAACTAATGGATAGTATAAATGAAAACGAAGATGACATTTCGTCTCTTTTATCATTAAAGTAAATGGATGCAGGCAGTCTGTGTTATATTCCAGAAGGGGGATATGGGGTATGGGGGTGCTATCATATAGTGACACAGGGCAGTGTAAAGATAGGAATATCACCTACTAAATATTTTGTACTGGGGCATCCTTATGAAAACGAGTAAAAATGTTAATCCTGCCTTTGGCTGTTATACTTTTTACAAGTACGTAAAATGTATCATATAAGAAACAACAGTTAGGTCAAATGTTTTAGTTTTTTTGGATATAAATTTTCTTCGCTTGCTATATTTTGCCAGGTGTTGTTGACCATTAGCGTTTGTACTGTTGGTGCATCTGTACTTCTTTTCCTTAAATGGCGTGTTTCTTTGATATTGTTCCAAAATAAATAAACTGGAGCTTTATGTATTCATACCCAAATGTTTTGATTCCAATGCAGTGTTAAGTATATTTTTACTGTATTCAGTGGACCTGTGCCTTGTTTGACATGGCACGGCGGAAATATTAATTTAACTGAATTGTGAAAGTTCCAACGTTGATTATATAAAGGTAGCTGTTGAATCATCCCCCAGTTATGTTATCATTGAGAGCTTTGAACAAGTGTATCTTTGTTCCACACCCTCTTCCGAGTCGCTTATCCGTCCTACTGCTGCACTCAGATCTGAAGATTAGTAAACACGTCAGTTTTTATGTAAATATCACTTACCAACATTTCTTCAACTATGAAGCGGAGTTTTGAATGAAGATTATTATCTGGCTAGCGGTGGAGTTTCTGTTGTTAGCATGGGTTCCCTAATTCCGATTATATTTAATAGCAAGATCCAGATACCACATGATTTATAATTTTTCTATTATTTTGTCCAACAATTGTTGTTGGTTGGAGTTCGTGACTGGATTTTAACCAAATTTCTGTTTCTTTACTGAAATATCTGGGCATCTACTTTTCTTGATGTCAGTTGCAAGTGTCTGTGTGAAGCTCACCTAATGATGTTTCTCATTTAAACTAATGATTTTAATTTGGGAAAGTTCCTTAACTTGTGGTTTTGCAGGAGGGCTATAAAGGGAAGAGCGTGCCCTTAACGTCCTTTGCTTAACATTTTATCACTCGCTGCTTAAAAAATCACAACTTAAACCTGCTAATTAGAGACTGAGTGAGACTTCAGTAATAGCTTAACATTGATAAATAGTGCTAACGGCGCTGAATAGGAGTTGTTTGATGACGGATAACCTGCCTGAATGGTTGTTTATGTATTTCAAACCCGCATTTAATTTCCCTCAACACTTTTTAAAGACACGTTAGAGTCCGTGTTGTTGCTGATACAGCGCGGATAAAAATGAAAAGGTTGGGTTTAGTTGTAAAATGAGAGTTGTTACAGGGACTTGCAATTGACCCATGGATTTATAGCCTATTTGGTATTTAAAAGCAGTGTCCTCTAAATGATGAAAAAAATTGTTAATACAGTGGTAAGCACATGCTACTAATGTGTCATCACCATGGACAATGGCGATCCAAGTACTCAATATTACATGTACAGTGCACATATACCAATCGCCTACAATGCAGGTATTGTGGTATAATAAAATGCATGACTCCTTAATTGAGAATTTTTGTCTTTAATAACTCGGTGGGATTTTAAGGAATCTGACATTTAAAATCATGAATGTCATTTTCAAATAGTTTAAAACTATTTTCCTTACGGTTGTTTCCTTTTAAGATTGGTAAATAGCATGAGGATTTATTGATATTAAAATGGCTGCCTTACGGCAACTTACTAAAACGTGGAAAAAACAGGTTTCAAGGTCATTCAAAGTCATTATATAAAACATTACCATTAAATAAATTGAATGCAAGTAAAACACTGATATTGCATACATTGAACGCAATTACATGGCATTAATTGATCCTAAGCAGGGACTTTTGAAACCAAAATCTTGACCCCAGAATGGCGGGGTCCTACATTACAACCACATGAAATGATTAAAAAAGGAGGCGGCTGCAGATGCCTAGGACGTATACGTCGTATTTCTAATACCTGCATGTGGTATACATGTTATCTGCTATTATCAAAATATATCATTGTAGGATGGAACAATACAAGACATACGATTATGTTTTTTCTATAATTTTATTTATTTATTATGGTAATTAAAAACACTGTCAAACTGATAATGCAGATAAAGAAAAGTCACGCTTGGTCACATTTTATCATGGTGTGACATTTACACACATACAACATGACGCTCTTTACTATGGAATGTTTTGGAGTCTTATGACACATATTATGACAATATTTTCTGTTTCCCGGTACACAATTGCTGTCTTTGGTGACGGAGGTTTTTGTGTCCTCATGAACTACCTGCTCGACATGACGCACCGTCTCCCAGCATTCCCGGGGGGCAAGATTCACACCTAAAGCCAAGCCCGGGGGCAGGGATGTCTATACACTGTACACCTTGGTAACAGGAACCTTCCCGGCAGCCAGGAACATCTGGAATTATAACATGGCTTCTTGTATACTTCTAGTGTAGATGCTACATGCACTGTATATCTATTAAACTACGGGCGGAAGGTGTGTGTGTGTGTGCGTGTGTGAGAGAGAGACAGAGATAGAGAGAGTAAATGATGATGATGACGATGATGATGACGGTTATACCCAATACATATCCTGGCATATTTGACTACCAAATGACCAAACCTACATACTATTAGTCAAGCCATTACTCACCGACTTCGCACCTAGCTCCCTCCCAGCCACTGTGACACAGACAGCTTCCATCCCTGGGGTCACAGCGGCCGTTAACACAGTCACACGTCTCTTGACAGTTGTCACCATAGCTACCATCTGGGCAGACTGGAGACACAAAACACTGACTTCAAACGACATCGTGATTGTTAATTGACTAGAGAAAGTGGTTTATTATCTAGACATCTAAATAACTGACTTTGGACCTAAATGTTGACTTCATACTACGGTACTTGTAAAACACAAACGAACTCTTGTTTATAAGGTCTGTGCGAGAACAAATGCCAATGATTTAAATCAGCTACAGAAGACGAAACTTTACATGGCCAAACCTTACGACAATTCTGTATCTATTACAGCATGCAATATGTCAACAGCAGCCCACTCACCAGAGCACATCCGGGCACCTGGGCTCTTTGTTGTGGTTCCTACAGGGCACGGTAGGCACTGGAGTTGTCTTTCTAGGGGCTGGAACTGCCCTGATGAACACGGCAGACAATCGTTAACACCTTTGTCCAGGTACGTCCCCGGCTGGCAAGGCACTGCAAGTAGGAACACCATCTTACATTACCTACGTGTTGTCAGGCTTACAGACGAGGATTTTTGCAAACAAGCATCGCCGGAAAGAACGGGATATGTTTAAAACATTGGGTCAGTATTTTAGAACATGAGTGTAGTTAATGCACTTCGATTTATTTATCAAACAATAAATAAATAATAAAATAAATAAATAAATATTAAAAAACGAAATGTGTTTATAGGAATTATGTTTTTTTATGAAATGATAGCTATTCTCTTAAGATGGTCAAACATACTAACCACAAGTTTCATTGGCGGCTCTCATGCCCTCTTCACACGCTACTACCACGTCGCTTGTCTTGACATCGTCTGGCTCGAACTCTCTCCTCGCCGCCATGAATTTCATCCTGTTTTTTTCATTGGAGAATTTCTGGGTTAACTGCCTTTTGGCATACAACATGGTGGCCCTCATAAAGCGGCGGAAAGTCGGGAAGCAAAGTTCGGAACAAAAGGCGTCTGGGATACGTAAAAATTGACAGATCTTGTCGCAGTCTTTAGTTTCGTTGAACATCTTTTTGGCGGTCAAGTTAAAGGAGAAATCGACGGACTCGACTACCTCGTCCACTCCACGTCTTCGCCGCCGTCTAGTGGTTCTGCCACAAATGATATCCACGTTTGCGACGTCGCAGACTTTGGTGGTGCGTTTTAGGCAGATTCCTTCTGCTGTGAGTTTATCAGCGAACTCCTGGCGCACAGCAAGGCGCTCCTCGGGAGTGAGATCGTTACAGGCGCGGACGAAGTAGGCAGACTCTGCCTCCAACCGGAAGTCAGGGAAGAATTGTTCTAAAAGAGATGAACATGACCTTTCAGTAAGATCAGAGTCATAAGAATGTGCTCAGTGACACGTGTAAGTATATATTTATTAAATAATTTTGGAAAGTAAATGGGTAGGATAAATAATATAATCCGATCTTCTGTAACATTAATCCATTAAGAGATGTTTCAATTAAATAACTATAACTGCAAATAAGTTAGTGCAGTTTTAAGTGTACCGATATTCTAACCCGTGTAAAACATACATGTCTAAACATAGTGTACTGATCACACCTTAGTTTTAAACAATTTACATGAGTTTGTTTCATCACCAATACACTAGCTGTAGAATGCTTATGAATTGAATGAATACAATGTTAAAATATCTGTCAACGACACATAACGCAGGCATAGTTTCCCGTACCAACCTAAGCAAGGTTTGAAGGTGTTCTCCGGATCTTCCTGTTGATGAGACCAGATAAACCCCGTGGACGGTCCACATGACTCGTAGTCGTTGATCCTGGATGGGAACTCGTAGTCTTTGTTACATTTCACGCTGCACTGCTGAGAATTCTGTTCCCTGTACCAGTGGCAAACCAGACCACCATTGAGGGGGGCGTCCTCTGTCGTCAGGTTTCTGCACTGCTGCTCCACTGAAAATATTACAATTCTTGTTATTGAATTGCCGTTATGGTGTTATTACTCTACCATTTACCAGGGCGACAGATTAATTTTTCACAGATATGGCTCTAGATAAATAGACAGTCATTTGGCTCTGTGGCTTTTCCCATTTTTCCCTACATAATCTGCCACCCTGGTGGAGGGTATTATTACCCTGTACAAAAATCAAATAGGTAAAACTTAAGCGTTCCATACCATGCTTTGGGTTTGGAGGCAACACTGCAAATATAGGCATGTGTGCGAGATAAGCCAGGAACTTTGTTTTCAATGGCCTTAAAATAACTTCTTCCAATAGAAAGGAATAATATGAATACCATTTTGAATCAGACACTGACATTTTGAAAACTTACCGACACAAACGTGTTTGTTTTCCGGGCTTATCCCGTATCCCTGAATAGAACAGCTGCACTTGTAACCGCCGTCGTTGTTGTCGCATACGTCATCGCACGGACCCCGGCCTCCGTTTGGTGCGCACTCGTCTATGTCTGTAGGAAATTAGAAAACGTGAACTTGAACCTGCACATAGGCCTAAAGATGGAACCACTTCAACCGCGCTCAGTTAATGGATACTCTACATTTGCAATTAATCCTTACACATAGGAATAGTATCAACAATAAATAATTCATTAAATTATTAATCCTATAACTATACTGATTAATATTATATTTGATGTAGAATGTGCTTTTTATATGAGAAATGTTTTCGTCGGATTGATAAACCCGACCGCAGTGGTTTTATTCGAAATACTTAGTAGCCTATTCGTGGTGCTAGGCTGGTCTGTAATACCAGATTACAGCTCATCCTTATTTCCTACCTACGCACGGTCCGCCCGCGTTCCCTGTGTAGCCAGCGTCACACGTACAGCCGCTCTTCATGTTCGCTACTCCATCAGTGTGAGAGTGTACGGGGCACGGTAAACAACTTCTCTCATCTGACTTGTATGTGTTCTGGAGACAGGCTGGGGAAATAAACAAATATTTAATAGCATTGAAATGACAAAAGGTGCCATCTATCTTAACCTCCCAGCAATCAATACTCGCTGTCCAACGCATTTTGTCTAGATCTGAGATTAACGAGGGCGCACGTGAGCTGATTTGAAACATCCGCCAGTAAGTTTGTCTTGTGTTAATATTCAAACATGCAAACACTCCATTAGAATACAAGACTGAAGCTAAAACATTAACACAAAATAAATAAATAAATAAATAAATAAATTGACTTACGAGCACAAGTGGCGTCGGTGCCGTCCCATTGACCGTTCCCCTGACAGGTCCTCATTGCGCTGCCTTTCTCCATGATGTAGCCATCATCACAGCGGAACTCACACACGTCACCAGGGCGATCACCGCAAGCTGAGCTGGTACCATGGTCTGGCTGGGATAACGGAGGGCATTTCACCTCTACCAAAAAGAAAAGCTGATGAATGAAGTGAACTTTATAAGAACGCTCGAGTAAGATATCCGTTATAATTGACATCAACAGCCGCCAAAATAATCCAAATTAAAAAGTATGATCTCTCACCTTGACAAGGACCGCCTGCAGGGCCAGAGTAGCCGTCATCACAAACACACTGGTCCTGGCTTGTGCTGGCCTCAGTGAGGGTGTGCGTGTTAGCAGGGCATGGAGAACATGTCTTAGACCCACTCGGCATGTATGTATTTACCGGACAGGCTGGAAATAGAGACATATCATATAAAGCTTAGGTCAGTGTCCTCTGACTATTACTTATATTACATATAGCTTAGGTCAGTTTTCTCTGCCCTATTACTTTTATTATTATTATTTTCACTGGAGCTCTTTATGCCTACTAGTCCCCAGTATATTGTGCATATATATAGTTATCTCAAATATGAATCATAATTTTAAATACCTCTCACTGATAACTAATATAAGTACCTGTATAAGTGTATTATTTAACTCGCTATCTGCCAGTTTAAGAAAACTCCAGGTTGTAACAGCTGTATTTGCGACACACCCACCTTCCCCACACACATTCTACACGCAGCCCTACCCCCCCCCCCCCCCTTGCCCCTGTAAACACTGACCTTCACATGTGGGAACTGAACCGCTCCATTTACCATCAGCCTTACACTTGATGGACTTGGTGCCAACCAGCACGTAACCATGGAAACAACTGTAGGTGATGTTGCTAGGGTAGTAATAGACACTGCCATCTTTGGCGCCGTTGGCAGGTTGCCCTGGGTTACCACAACTTGCGGCTGTAAAAGAGATTTCGATCCTAATAGATCCTTTAGATCCTAACCTAAGTCTAAACTGTGCTTATTTTGAATTGACCAAGTTTTCCTTTCCCAGCATCAGTTGGGGGTCGTATATTTACTACGATAACTTACAGACACCTTGAAAGAACGAATTCATGGCAGTTACCTTGGCAACGAGGTTCTGTGGCGTTCCAAAACCCGGTCTCAAGGCACTTGACAGCGTGGGACCCCTGGATCACGTGACCCGCGTCACACTCAAACGTCACAATTGACCCAAAGGTGTAACGGCTTCCAATGATTTCTCCGTTTTTCGGCCTTCTGGGGGCGTCGCATTTTATCTCTGCAGGAAAAGAAAATAAACATTTAAAGCAGAATATTTCTTTCGTTTTAATGGTCTAAGCGTCCTCATACTAAAAGTGCTACTTGCACCATATCATGCACCCCTTAGACTCTATTTAGGTGCTTTTTCACCCACTAGTACATGTATTATATTTTCCACAGAAACCATTTCAAGCAGTTAACATAAGGAAACTGATCGTTTGCACATTATAGAAGACATAACACAGCTTGTTAATGCCTTCTTTAAAAAGGTAAAATGTGCTCTATTTTTTTTTTTTTTAATTGAGTAGATAACGTTGAATGTCAATAGCATTTTTACTACTGACATAACAACCCTTCCTCTGATATGCTCATTGCATTACTCAGGCCAATGCATGTAGTATATTTACAGTCCATATTTTAGTGGTGTCTTACCTTTACAGACTGGTGTAGACCCGGACCACGTTCCGGTAGCCATGCACTTTCTTCTATCGGCCCCCTCCAGTTTGTAGCCTGTCTGGCAGGTAAAGGTGACGACATCATTGAAATAAAACGCAGTGCCGTCTCTCTGGCCGTGACTAGGAACACCAGGGTCACCACATGATATCGCTGGAACACACAGAGTTCAGTGCACACACGGTTTACTACCATTACCTTTATTTTGATATGAAATCAAACCTGAAAACTTGAAACTATTGCTTTCTTATCAATTAAAGTTACGTTTTTCTTTTTAGGGAACCTAGCATCGTTTTTAACTATTACATTTATAAAGTTAACATATATTTGATTCTATGACATCAGACCTAAATACGTTTATATTACATTGATGCATCTTACCGTAGCTATTATGTAAGGAAATTTAGTATACGATCGCTTTGAAATGTTATTATTATAGTTAAACAATGAAAATGAAACAATGCACAATATAAAATAGATAGATACGAAACTAACGATCACAAATTGGGTCAATCCCGCTCCATTTCCCAGTATCTCCTTGGTCAAGCTGGCACGTTCTGATGGCTGCACCCACCATCTGATAGCCCTCCTGGCAGCGGTAGACCAACTGGTCATCAAACGCATACTTCTCTTGGACGTTCAGGATTTCCACGTGGTCTTTAGCCGCCGGCATCGTGCATACAACCCCTGCAAACAACAGAAATAATTGTAGTTAAGAAGCCAATGGTAAGCTTTTTTGAATATAGATGGTTATGTATCATTATAAAGAATAAGCATTTAAAAAGGAGGGGGAGAGATTATTAAGGAGCTTTTCTGAATCAGTGATATATCATGAACTTACGAGAACATTTAGGTGGTTCTCCATTCCACGTCCCGTCCGGCTGACACGTGATGGAGTCCCTTCCCGCCAAATGGTAGCCTTCATTGCACGTGAAAGATGCCACAGAGCGCACGCGCGCAGGCCAAGTTCCGGTGACGCGACCGTTTTCAGGTTTTAGAGGATGAGGACAAACAATTTCTGAAATAGGTTAAAGAGATAATTTTTTCTTGCCTATAACTGCAGAGAGAGAGAGATGCCTCGTTTAGCATCTTTAAAGCAATATTTGGCCGTGGACGTTTTTTTTAATCTATTTATTTTTATTTTGATTATTTATTAATTTTCTTCTTGGCGAAAATTTAAGCTCAGCTGAAGTAAACATAGCGGTTTGACCAATTTCTCAACTATTTCTATAAAATGTATAAGATGTCTGTTGTAGATTTTACAGCATACGACTTCTAAGTGCCAATGTTCAGTAGATGGAAAGAGTACCCACCTTCGTCACAGCATTGACCTTTCCACCCAACCAGACATGCGCAGTTGCCACTTCCGTCTCCTCTGCCGCCATTAGCGCAGTCCTCGTTACACCGGGAGGTCGCCTCCAGTTTTTTGGCACATTGAAAATTTTGTAACTCTGCACAACGACCAATCGTTTGCTGCTCTCGTGTTCTCGTTCTCGTGCCTCCGCCGCACCTGAAATACAACATTTATTTATTCATTTGCTTATATAAATGCAGGCCCGTAGCCGGGGGAAGGGGGGGGGGGTGCGGGGGTTCGAAAGACCACCCCCCTTTTTGCCGGGAAAAGGTCCACTCTAGGTAAATTTGATCTAGGTACACTAAGGTTTAATGACAAACAGTCCACATTTTCAGAAAAAGACCCCCCTTTTTTTTCAATTTCTGGCTACGGGCCTGAAATGTCTCCGTTTCAAAGACTCCCGAGACGTTACTCTGCTGCAGGTTCAAAGGGCGTTGACCCATCTATTTAGCCATGCTATACGTGCCTATTGGAGCAAGCTGACCAGTCTGTCCATTCGGTGACACAGATAGAGTGACACAGCTGCTCTAGTTGAAACTGGTACATCCGGGGATCCCAGTTGGTGGCCGCCTTCTCAGCTTTCCCTCTCCCTAGTAACAGGCCTCCTATGCTGACCACGCCCTTCAATAGACCCCCCACAGCCTTGCCTATACCCCCCAGGAAACCGCGCTTCATGCGGTGGTTGGGATGAAGAGATTTGACCAGGCGGCCGGGGTCTTGGGATGATTTGTCTCCGTCTACGTCATGGAACCTGTGAAATAAATAAATAAATAAATAAAATAAATACATAAATAAATAAATAAAATCTTAGACCTTCGACTGTTCATCAAAATTTATGTTAAAGATGTCCATAAGAATCTTTAGAACCTATATAAATGTCCCCAGCCTGCACATAGAAGTCAAGAAATGGTATTTGTGTGCGTGACAAACCACATCTTGTCGCCTCATGTAGCCGATAGCCCCGTGTCTGCTGTCAGTGTTTAGTAGTTATAAATTGCTGTGTTACTTCTTATTTGAAAATGAAAACGAACTGCATGTATCTCGAAAGCTACATGTACTTGTGATGTGTGTGTGTGTGTGTGTGTGTGTGTGTGTGTGTGCAGGGGTGGTGGTGCGTGTTCATGCGCGCGCGTCTGGGGGTGCCTACATATTGAGCCGCGTACACAGGAGTAATCTGAACTCAGATACGTTAAAAACCTTAGGTGGTGTTAGCGTCTTCCTGCAACCCATCTCAAGTTTGCCATCATTCAGGAGAGGTGCAGTGGATAATTTCATTCTAGGCTTTTGTTTTTCTAAAGCAACACTTTTCAGTAGGCTAATGTCGACCACGTCCATGCATACTCTGACTTCCACACTGTGAAGATAACTTTAAAAACTTACAAGTCGTCTAAAGCAACATCTCCCTTCTCTCCTTTGAGGTCTATTTCTTTCTCTCCTGCAAATTGTTTTTCTTCGGTAGCTTGGGACGCTGCAGCCAGAGCCACCAATATGAATACCGCCAGCGACAGCCGTGGCGCCATCTTTCAGTGGCAATAGATCACCTGAAATATTAATCCACCTTGAAATCTTACCTTAAATGTATTGAGAATGGAAGGGTGACATCTTTCATCACACAACGCAGGGAGGGTAGCATTTTACACACGTCTTCTGTGAGACGTACAGTAACAGGCAGGTGTGGGAGTACGCGCGCGCATGGGCGCACAGTCATTCAAGTACGCCCACATACGCACACACACAAACATTCTCAGTCCTAGAAACCCCCCCCCCAGGTCCAATCTTATAACTAATGACAGCATGCACATTTAATATGCGGGGGCTGCAGTCTTTTCCTCGGCAACACAAATTAAATAAGCGTCCAATACTTGTAATCTTTCTTTTAAAACACATGTGTAAATAATCGTGAAACATTAGTAAATCTATCATGCTTGGGAGTGTGCGGGACACCTCAGTCTGCCGGCATCTGAATTCATCAGTTTTTTAGTGCGAATGTGTCACCTACGACAACACTGCAGGGTGACCTGCGCTGCACGATATTTGCTGGCATAACATTCTGTCTAGGCCCGCGTCAGGAGGGCTTATGTGAACACATTTAAATCTTATATACTGAAATATACATGAAAGCGCTAGACTTATTTTAAATGTTGGGATTAGTCCCGAAACATTGTACTCCTCGGTGCTTCTAAAATTGTGAAATTACAATCAGCTATTAAACAGAAAATAAAGTTAACTTACCGCAGTTAAAACGTGTTATGAAATCGTGACAGGAATAGCAGACGACACAACAAGTTGCGCTAAGCGTGGCTCCAGCGTTTCTGAATGACACTTAGTCCTATACAACCATCAAATGAACCAAGCCCTCTCTGCAGGTCAGAGGTCACGGAACGCGGATTTTCCCTGACTGTTCACTCAGCTCCCGGGGCGGAGATGTTAGCGGCAAACAAATCAAACTAAGATCCGCTTTAGCAGGAAACGCTGATTAAATGATTAAACCCTTCCCCGAAAATTGAGATAAGGTGAGAATGAATAACAGCACAAAGAGAGTTAAATCCGCTTCAGAGGGCTGGAAGACCATCCCGACTGGACGGTGCCCAGTTTACTGATTCCTGGCTTCTCTGGCTTCTTGTCTGGAAATTATTTTTATCAACTCTCCAGTGCGCGTGTCCTGAATTCAGTTGAAATTGCCATTATTCCTGCACTTTAAAACTACAGTGTTTGGAAAAAAAGATATACAATCCCAATGTTCACGACGGTGACATTGCTTACAAGGCCTGTGCCTTCTAACGCTTGTCCATCGCGGTATTAACGAGGACGTATTTACAGCACAACTGTGATATCTTTGTTCATTTCTGATTCAAGGCGTACAAAGCTACTAAATACGAAAATCAACTCTGTGCCATAAGATAAGTTTATTTTAAAGCTATTTACATAACTCGCCCAACATGCTTCAACACTATCTAATTTTATATAACATCTGGGCAAATGTTTTGAGGGGGGAAGCTTTATGCTTTGGGAAGATGACACTTGTCTAGTTACACGTCCAATACGATTGCAATGGCATCCAGCGCATACTTGGCACGAAAAGAGTAATAAGCAGTACGCTATATCTTTTTCATGTATGATACAAATATGTTTAACTTGTAAAAAAAAAAAAAAAAATATATATATATATATATATATATAATAATCTGTAATTAATATATATATATATATATATATTTTTTTTTTTTTAATTTGCGTGGAGCAACCTCGCCCCTGGAAATGTTCAAGTCACTCCCTTGTTAGTATGGAACAGACAGATTAAATGTATTCACCAAACCACAGACGCTGTAATCTCCTCAAGGTCCGGGAATTGCTGAGCCTGAAAAACAGGAACTTATAATTGATAAATTCCCCAAGCCTATTTGCTTACTTTCCACCCAAGTCCGGGTCTGGAAAACTAGTCATTAGCTAAGTCCGGGTGCAGCCTGCTTCTCATTGGTCAATCCCTGGATGAGGTCAGGCTGACAGCTGTCGGCTGCAGGCCCTGTAAGTAGTCCCACAGAGATGAGGATATCACTACACCTGTTGAATTTGGAAAGAGGTGACATTAAGCGTATCTCGTGAAGTATAATCATTTCGGCTCTAGCGCGTCTCGGAGCAGAGTAACTCAGTACACACTTCACGTTACCGCACAAATCACCGCGTTCATAGTTTGAGCATCTTGAACAGACATCCGGCCCGCAAAATGAAGGCAGTATTGTTGCTGCTTGTTCTCTGCATTTGTGCGAACTCGGCTCAGGTAAGTGTCTTTCTTTTTTATGAACCATTTGTAATGATGAATGTCGAATACAAAAACACGAATTTAGTTGCCAGGGTAAACAGCTTAGCAGGAAATACGACGCCAGGACCTACTGCCCAGCAACCATACGTGGCTCGTCGCTTCTATTGCCGCGTGTGTTGTGCTCTCGTTAATTCTTTCTGTGATAAACGCTGAATCTAGATTTATATTAAGATTTATTCCAAGGATCAGCATTTATTCAGTCCGTACAAAGACGCTGATTCCGAAAGGTTTTTAAAATACATTTTCTCTTTCTAGCAATGGGCGAATGACAAGCAGTAACATGCATAGTTTAACGTTGGGAATGTTTCGAAAAAATATATCTTGCTTAAGTATTACCTATTTAAACAGGCAGATATTTTTGTCAAGCCATCTAAATTGTTCCTCAGGTATATATCAAGTAATAATTCAATATTGTGCATGTAGACACTGGGACGGATTGTTTATGCAAATTGATTTACAACTTTTATCTCTGGACTGCTTTTTTTTAAACCAATCATGCATCAAAGGATGCAAGTAATAAATAAATAAGTAAATAATATGTCAAGTCTGCATAAGATCCCAAACATTTTCAAACAAGATTATTTGGATTGTTATCATAACTTGATTCACAAGTCGGAGAAGTAAATAGGATGTTTCAGTTAACGGGCAATATTTCAGCAAATTGTTTCTGTGAGGATAAGGAATGTGGAAGAGAGTGACACAATTGACAATTGGTGTTTCGAAAAAAGACTCGTGAAAACGCGTCGACTGTGCCATACATGTGAGGGGCTATAATGAATACGGGGGGGGGGGGTATATGATGTATCCTGATGTGTTCCTAAAACACTGTCCAGTGAAAGATTTGCAGCTTTGAAATGTGCCATACATGCGGGGGGGGGGGGGGGGGGCCGGGATGATGTATAAAGGAGGGGGGGTGGGCTATGATCTATACGGGGGGGGGGGGCATGATGTCTCCTGTTTTGTTCCTTAAACACTGTTCAGTGAAAAATTAGCAGCATTGAAATACCTATGACGAATCTTTTTCAGGCCGATATCGGAGATGTCTTTTTGTCGTTCGCCAAGTTGATATTCCCTGGTTTAGGCAAAGGCCGGGGTCATGGCAGGGGTCGAGGTCACTGGGGAGACAATGATGATTACGGTGAGTGTATCCCAGAATCTGAAGTCAGCAGGATTTGCGTACATTAATTTGCAACAATATAGATTTGTATACATACATGTACCTGTATATATATTATAAGTTTTTATATCATTTATTATACATTTATAATATTTTAAGCTCTCTAGACAAGACCTGTGACGTATGGGAGTGGTCCCTCTGTTACCGAACCATTCCCCAGTGGTGATCAGTATATGGCATTATACTTAGTTATCAAATGGTCCAGTAGGCCTAAAGCGGCCACGTCCTACTGGGCGACGCGGTTGTATTTGTTACTGTGACCATCATGTCTGGTAAATCTTTCAGACCAACCAGAGCCACCCAAGACAAATATGTACGTCTCTGTAATGGAGAGCTACGGCGACCGAGTCTACCGTCTGACGTCACAGCCGGTACAGCCCAGCAGCTGGCGCCAAATCACGCGTGGAAATGCGATAAACGGCGATGTGTCTTACTTCAAGGGATATATGTCTTCATACAGGGGCTTTGATTCCCGCATTCAAATAAACGGCGCCTCCATGTATGTGTCACGAAGTAGAGAGCCCGGCACAGTCCGCTATGAGCTGACAGAGTGTTATGTTAACGGTCAGAAGTCCAGCCGCGTCTCCACCAGAGGAGGATGTGGCGGTAACGGAAGGGTCGCGAATAACTACGAGTTCTATGCTTTTCCTGGCAGTAAGTACTAACCATTACCGTATTGTATAGCATTAATTTTTTATTATCTTATCGGATATCATATTATAAGGAAAAAAGTTGGCGCTATACGTTCCTATTTAACTAGACTTTGAGAAACCGTTTGTCACTGTTTAAGCTTGATATAAAGAGTCATAAACAAAATAGTATGCAAACCACTCTATATAATCCTTCATTAGAACTGGCCTGTGAGATCCCGGCATTGAACGCCCACACGTCCGACCGGCGAAGCATCACTGACGGCTTGACTGTGGCCATATCGTACTCGTGTACCGTGGGTTACCGCAGTGTGGGCGGAGATGGCTACATCCAGTGTGGGGACGACGGGCGATGGATGGGGACACCTTTACAATGTGAACGTAAGTATGGGGACGAGGAGTGTTGGTGGATATGGCGGAATAACGCTGTGAGGAATGCTGAACACCCGTATGTTTTGTTTGCTTGAACGGAACATGAAAGGATTGCGGTAGCAGTGATCCCTGTGTGAGTGCCTGAGATGCATTTGAAACTCTGCTTTTTTTTAATATACAGAGTTCGCTGTCATAACAATTTAAACTCTAGACTTCGGATGTCATGATCTTCTTTCACTTATCTATATGTCTATTGATATTCACGCTGCATTGTCTTAGGGAAAGTTATTTTTTGCTACACCGCCAGCAGTAAATTTATTTGGATCTCATGAATTGAAGGTATTTAGTTATATATATATACAAACCGATATTGTTTCTGCCAGCAATCCAGTGTGGTCGGCCTAAAGGAATACTCAATGGACAGGTGCGAGGGGACAGCTTCACCTACAGATCTACTGTGTCCTACGAGTGTAACCAGGGTTACCAGCTCTCTGCCTCCTCCTCAAGGGTGAAGCAGTGCAACCAATATGGCGAATGGATCCCAAGCAAAGATCCCGAGTGTGTTCGTAAGCAGCGCCTTTGTTTTTTATTTAAAATGAATCGATTAACGTATCTAATGATGTACCCTACTATTTCACCATTTTATTGGTTTATTATGACTTTTATTATTAGGCCTAATACATATTTTTGTAACAGCTAGCTAAGTCCTACATTGCGCATTGATCGTTAAACGGATGCCGATCCAACGAACATGCTTTTACATATACGAAGGTATCTGGTCACGTGACATATATTTCTACATTTTAGCTAAGAGCTGTAATTTCCCCGGCGACATTCAGAACGGTCACGTGATTGGAACAGACTATACTTTCGGTAACGTAGTGAGCTTCTCTTGTGACCCAGATTACAAGCTGGTGGGGGCTCCACAGGTCAGATGTACCGCCAGTGGCAGGTGGGATGACCGCACTCCGACCTGTGAATGTAAGTTACCATATTTTTTAATCTGAGATAACATCCATATACTTTGCCTTACAAATAAATAATTGGAAATCTGAACATTGAAAAATGCCTAGAATTCCCTAAGAGGAAAAGGAACGATGTGGACGAGATTACGTCATTTACGTCACTGTCGACTATTAATTAGACCGATACATTGGGTGGATGCTCTAACTCAGTGCTCTAACACAGTGTTGTATTGTGGTTGCAGTGATTACCTGTGATCGTCAAGCTCCTCCTCAGAATGGCCGCCTGGTTGGGTCACAGTTCAAGGTCGGGACAGAGATCGTGTTTGAATGCCGGGAAGGGTACATTCTGGTAGGACCTGCCAGAATCTCGTGTGACCTTGACCCCGTGACCAATGCTGGTGTAAGAAGTAGCCCCAGTAATCCCACATGTCAAAGTAAGTCTATATAAGCGCTCTTATAGTGTATTAACAACGTGAACTCTTCACGCACGCTCGGCTGTCACCTTGATTGGATAGTAAACGATTGTCGTAAAATCGCTATATAATTTAAAAACTGGGTGTATAAATTTGAAAACCACCTAGAACAACCTTAGACTGCCACATTAATCCAATGCAAAAATAAACTATAAAAAGTGGTTAAAGCATTCAAAACGAATGTCGTTAAGTCCCCATGTACCTCCATAGAGACAATCAAATAGAGTACCTGTGTACTTTACTTCCAGAGGTCTCGTGTCCTCCCCCCGTGGACCCAGAGAACGGCAACGTGCGCGTCCTGACTGATGTCACCTACGGCCAAGAGATCGACTTCGAGTGTCGCCGAGGTTTTTACCTGCAGGGGTCGCCACGTGCCACGTGTCAGGCTGACGGTCAGTGGGACTCCCCACCGCCCACCTGTGTCGGTGAGTGAAGACGACGCTTATGTTTGGAAAATATCCATTATAAATATGAACTGGGTTGTGTTATGCAGTACCAGAGAAATTGAAGTTTCATCATAAGATGTTTGCAGCAATGCAACAGTGTAACACCCATTATGTCTGATTGGTTTTCTATTTGCTTCTTCACGGTACAATCTAGGTAATGGAAATGAATTCAAATTTAATGTTTAATTACATGTATCAATAGTATCGTGCTCGTGTCGATACTGACTGATTTCTCACTGCTTACACTGTCGGCGGCAGCGGTGGGACCAGTAAATAACATGCAAAGTTGTCTATTATATATCCAGCTATGCAGTGCAGAGATCCTGGAAACGTTGCCAATGCGAACAAGACTGGAAGTGCCCCCTTTATCTACGGCTCCACCGTAAGCTTCACCTGTGAGACCGGCTCACAGTTAGTTGGACAAAGCGTCCTACTCTGTCAAGATGACGGGACCTGGAGCAGTCAACTTCCTACATGTGAAGGTGATTTTTTTCTTTCCTTGAGCAAATTTCCTGGAACCGTTTTGTACAAATATGATAACATTTGGGTGGGGTGCCATGTCTTTTAAAATCCAATAGTCTTTCGTCAGGCTATTTCAACTGGCTGGTCCTAACAATGCTTACTGGACGTGCATTTGAACTGATCGTTTTGATGTCACAATGTTTTTGTTTTTTTTTGTATCCAGGTGGCTTGGTTTATATTTATATTTATATAACGGATGTGTTTCTTTAATTAGTACCTGGATGTTAACATTGATTACTAAGGAAATATTATCTTTATTTTTAGACTGTGTAAAAGGCAATTATTCAATCTTTCAGTTATCCAATGCCCGGTGGTCAAGCCTCCTCTTAATGGCGCTAAGAACGTGGACAGCTCCACCCACCCCGTCACCATGACGTTTTCTTGTTTCCCTGGTTACGAGCTTGATGGACAGAGAACCGCCCAGTGTCAGCCTAATGGACAGTGGAGCATGACCCAGGCTCCGGCATGTAAAGGTACACGGCAGGGGAAGTCGAACGTCGACTACCGTCACCTTAAAAATACCTGTTTCTTTTTTAAAAAATGTAGTAATTTGTACCATTCTCTTCATGTTAAAAAAATATGAGACTAAGTTCAAAAGCAAATCAATGTACTTATCATAAGACGTGATTAAATCAGAGGTAAATTATTTTCAGCAGTAGAAATGTCAGGTAACGTCAAGGGGACCAAAGCCGTTCAAATAGTATTATACCTTTACACGTCACTGATCACAACTCTTATCTTCAGCATTACCGTTTTACACTTTTTACGTGCAGGAAGCTATCTCTTAATTTACTCTCATCTCATATTCCTGTTGTGTTTCTAGTTTGTCCTATTGGTACCTACAAGGAAGGGATGACAGGTGGTCAGTGTCAGCCATGTCCAGCACGCTCCAGCACGTCGGCAGAGGGCAGCACCAGCCGGCAGTACTGTCTTTGTCAAGACGGGTCTAAAGCCACTGACACTGGCGAATGTGAAGGTGAGAGTTCACTATGGTTGGTTATTTTCTGAAAACTGTTGTCAATTTTTCAATATTTATGGATGATAGTTACGATGCATAAACACATGTACTGTGTGTGAGAGTATGCTAAAGCGGTATATCTATACATCCCCAGAGATAACCTGTGACCCGCTGGAGGCTCCTGTCAATGGTTCCATCTTGCCGTGTGGCAGTGTCAGCGACTCCCAGTGCCAGTTAACGTGTGATCCGGGCTTCATTCTTCAGGGGAGTAGAACCAGAAGGTGTACCGCCACGGGATGGACCGGGAACCCGACCACCTGCACAGGTGAGACCGAGGGTTTCCACAGCTCTGCTTTTATTATAGCCACCACCTATGAAACAACTAAGTTCTGTACTTCATCACTCTTAGTGACACGCCCAGTGACCAAGTCTGTGGCTCTCTAGACTTCGATGTATGCAATGTCATATACTCGACAGCTATAGGTCATTTGGTATATGTAGTATTCATAGCTACTAGTATTTTTCTGACAACTGCGACTACAAGTTAGGTAGACGTCTTATTTTCTTTACTCTTCCTCATATTTATAGCCTGTCCACCAAACACATACAAGAGTGACATCTTTTCGTCGTCATGTCTGCCCTGCCCACAGAATTCTGAAACTACGGGCCTAGGGACGTCGCTGCAGTCGTGCACGTGCAAGACGGGCTATCAAGGTTTACCAGGAACACATTGTCAAGGTAGGGGAACAGTAAACCAGTCTGAGTGACAGCAATGGACGTGTTTATCACATACCACTCTAACATCATGTCGTTATGAGATTAAATTTACCTCTTGATATGCAGTGGCAGGTTAACTGCAGTTCACAAGCAAGAAAAGGAAGCCTTTACTTTTACAATACATGTGGTATTTGACACTTCAAGGTGTAAACCCTAAAGAAATGTCGTTATTTTAGATGTGGATGAATGTGCAACCAATAATGGCGGTTGTAATCAAGAGTGCCACAACTCGAAAGGCAGCTACTCCTGCGCATGCTCCATCCCTGGATATGAGTTGGATGCAGACGGCAAGACATGTGTCCGTAAGTATCAGTGTTTTTTATCAACTTTCAATGTGCCCAGAGTTGTGTCGCTAATAAGGACAGTTCAGAAGTGTTAAAAAAACAGGCGGCCAAGCCGGTTAACAAGGTCTCTACACATTCACGAGTTAATTTATTTTCAGTTTTTATTTACCCTCATTTGAAGAGTTTTTACAAATACAATAGAAGCATCATACACTGTACCTATGGTTATTATAATTTCACAACACATTTGTTTGCCGGTGGTGAACTATAACTGTGAACATATAAAATGTATGCATCTTTTTCAGTGAACAAAACTTGCGGCGACATTGACGAGAAGCCAGATAACGGATTCTTAGAGTGCAAACGTAATGACGAATACAACGGAGCAGTGTGTATCATTAAATGTGACCCGGGATTCTTCTTTGTCTCCGGCATAAACAATTACATCACGTGTGGGGCGGGGACAGATTTCGTCTGGTCACACCAGCTGGTGAACGCGTCGGCCAGGATTCCTGCATGTACCAGTAAGTGTGGAATATTGAGGTCGTACTAGGCCGAGATCAAACTATGTACATACATATGTACCAGTAAGTGTAGAATATTGAGGTCGTACTAGGCCGAGATCACACTATGTACATACATATGTACAAGTAAGTGTAGAATATTGAGGTCGTACTAGGCCGAGATCACACTATGTGGGTGCGTCGTAACTGCACAGTGAAGAACAGTTTTGGTAGCAAATGGTGACCTGCCACACACACAATTATTAGAGTATATTATAGTTTTTTCTCTGTATTTATTTGCTGAAAATAGAAACTATCATAGTGACAGTATTTAACACATGCGGATGAAATAGCTATCATAGCAACAGTGCTTGACATCATTTATTAACGGCCAAGTTGTTTACGACAAATTACTGTCGGCATTGAGCGATTTTTTGTCAGAACCAGGCTTCTTTTTCTAAAATTCGACAGAAATCACAAAGTTATTGCTAAGAATTCCCTGTACGTCAATACAAACTATTTCAGCCTTGCAGTTAAGGCGATTATGTGACATATTGACGAAAAGATTTGGTGATTGATACGTATCCAGTTAACACATATTTATTTAGGGAACAAAAGATTCGGAAGCATAGCTCATTCAATTTAACCTAATACTGGTCCACATTTTGTTTTATACTTCAAAGTATCTATTCATTGTTTCAGGGGAGTTCTTTGTTGACATTCAGTTACCGATAACTTTTTCTTATGAGACGAGGAAATCCTGCAATGCTCTTCCTATCGCCACGTCTGAGTTCACTGCCACCATCCAAGAAGCAATAAACAAGTTCAATGTCTGCCGTGGTCTTTGTGAGGTACGGTATAGTATATCTCAGAATTTACTGATCACCAGTCTTAAAAAAAATTATCCTGTTTTCCTTATTATAATCAGTTAATAATAACTTTTGGGTAGATTAATTGGTATTTAACATTAATCTGTACAGTTAAGGGTTTGGAGGCGGAGGGACATGTCATGCCCTAGGGGTGTGAGGTGTAGAGGCGCAAGGATATGTCATATTCTGGGGTGTGGAAGTGGAGAGGGGAACCTGCCTTAGGGGATCTTAGTGTGTGTGTGGGGGAGGGGGGGGGGAGTAGCGAGTAACGTGACTGCTGGGGCATGCACTCCTGGAATAACATTCTGAGGAAATTTACAAAAATATGTTTTTCATGTTACATGTTACATACATGTAGGACAAATGAATGTGTATCTTGATAAAGTATGTCACAATGAAATTTGACCACTTTCAAATAATCAATAAATAAAAGAAGAGCACTTTACAATCCAGGTGCAAAATTTACGTACTGACTGTCAGGACGGGAGTCAGCCAGACACATCCGAGGTCCGAGTGTCTCTCAGCGTTCTGCTGAGAAACCCAGAAGAAAACGCCGTGTCTCCTGGATGCGACTCCACGTGCAAGAGGAAGAACCTCAGAGAAATCTTGGGCGATTCCTTTGCGCTTAAAAACAGTATACAAAAGCTGGTAGAAGGTGACTCGCCTCAGCTCCAACCTGCAGCCCTCTCTGAGTTTGACCTTGACACAACGTCCTTCACCTTTTCCAGACCACAGATGCTATGTGAGAAAGGACGTGTCTTTACCAAAAACAGGTTATGTGGTAAGTGTAGTTGGTATGGATTCACGAATATTCCATTATTTTGAATATAGATGTAGTACGTGTTGGTATTTTTTTTTTTTTTTTTTTGCATTTAGATCTTACAATGAATCAACCGCGTTTCAGTGTAAACATTTTGTCAAATTTTTCTCATTAACAAATCTCACGTTCATTACTTCTAGTGCCGTGTGACAAGGGTTACTTCCTCCCGCAACGTGACCTAGAAAACTGTCTTCCGTGCCCACTGGGGACATTCCAAGACAAACAGGGTCAAACGAGCTGCACGCCCTGTCATCCCAGTGCCACCACGTCGATAGAGGGCGCTTACCACGCTGTGATGTGTAACGTGGTGGTTACAGATATCCCTGGGAAGGAGGGACCCACAGACACTTTGCTGCCAAATAGTGCGGTTTAGTGTGATAGATGGCGCTAGTGCTGTATGAATTTTGCACATCTTACCTATCAGTTATTGGTAAGAGTTTAGTACTGAGAACCTGTGTCATTGCCTTGACTCTTTTGTCATTAAACAAGAAGCAGTGTGTAGTAGGGATACTTGAAGACATTTTCATAATAATTGTAAAGGAAGACTAGTGGAGTTTTTTTTAACATTCCAAGTTTTCAGTGGAACAAACATGTATATTCCAAGCAGACGACAAATAAAGAATATAACTGAAGTGTTCATTTAATAGATGATTACGTATAATTTCATGCTTTATGAATACAATACTCTTGTTCGTGAATAATCCCATTGCATTTTGATACAAAATTAATTTTTTCGATATTACTTTTTATGTCTTTGATAACTAAATATACATGTTGTAAGTATTTATACAAAAAAATAGAATAAAAGGTTAAAAATAGAATAAAAAATAAAAAGTTAGAAATACTCAGATTAACTGTCAAAATGTTTTGCAAAGCACACGTTCAATAAATCCATATTTTGTAATTACCCTTAACTTGTGAGACAAAATACAACGCCAAATGCTTGAGCTACATTGTACACGTGTACAAGATTGTCCTTCGTATTATCACACATAAAACTAATGTATGGTCTGTCAAAAAGTAAAAAATGAACAAAAAAAATCAAAAGCCACTATATCTGTTGTCGTTATAGGCCCCATGCAATTATGAAATCGGGCACCTAGTTCTACACAAGGCCATAGCCATTTTACAGATCACAATTTATTCCTAGTATGGTCGTAATGAAATCGCCTGAATGAATTGGGGCACAAGATGCGCTCCGTCAAATTTAAAAAGTCATGTTTAAACGTTTTAACGTTAATTAAAATTAATCATACCCTGTATATTGTGAAAGATGCGTCTGTACATGTATTAATGCGTGTATATGCTCATATGGCAAACAATGTCATTTACATATTATCTAACTTTTCCAACCGCGCTACTGCGGCCATTGATCTCAAGCGCTTTCGGGGGTCGGGTACCCAGCATGTTTCAATGAGGCTTCTCAGATCATGAGGAGGTGATGTAAGTCCAGGTTGCTCAAACTGTGGACGCCATTCTGACATGTCATTGACATCTCTGAACGCTATGTCCTGGTTTGCTCTCATCCCAAACCACATCTCCCACAGTATCAACCCCATGCTGAAGATGTCTGACGGAAAACCATAGATGTCACCTCTTCTCACTTCCGGTGCCATATAAAGGTTAGTCCCGCAGGTAGTGCCGAGAATATCGTTGATTGGTTTACACAGCCCAACGTCTGCCAATTTTACTTGATCATCTCTACTGATCTAAAACATAAAATACCCACACATTTAAACAACATTTAAACGTATTAGATGAAGATGATTATTGATTTAGCTGTCAGGAGCAGGTTTTTTTATTCTTTTAACAGTTTCCAAACACGTCTTTAGGTTGACTGCCCGTTAAATGAGTTTAACATTAAATCCTTTAACGCATTCTAGATTATATTAATAAACTATATGTAATATTAATACATAAATGTATGGGCCATCTCACGTCACACAAACAATAATTGTTTCAGTATAAAATAGTTTTGTGGATTCTGGTTTTAAATTTTTAAATCTTGAACATTTTTTCAGGATTATTCTAATGATAATTATATTTTTGTAATGTTCTCTTTATTTTTTCGTTGAAGGTAATAAACAGTAGGTTTAGAACGTAAAACTATTATTTACATTGAAGGTAATTTGAAAGTTTTATTATCATTCCCAGACTCAATATACTAAGTGTAGATTGTTCTATCTCCAAGGGGATTCTCGCTTAATTGCAACCAACTTAAGCGACTTAGGGAAGGGCCGGGGCGCAACCATCTGAAGAATGTTACACGTTTCGGCTAAGCATGTCCACCATAAGTCTGCATTGTATTTAGCTACTGTCTATTCACAACACAAATAGGGCGAATAGCTTCCATGCTACTCCTTTCTTACATAAGACACTGGATGAAATAGTCGGTGAAAATAGGCGAAAAAGCACGTTTTCCTCGGCAACTCATGCTACACCATGTTGTTATAAACCGGAGACACACCAATTAAGATTTCTTTACCATATGCCTATGTTTATGTGCCCATCAGTGCGCGGGAGGGTCATAAAACAATACAATATAATAATGTAAGTCATATAAAACCTTACCAAGATGTTTTCAGGCTTCAGATCCCTATGTGCATAACCTTGTCTGTGGATATAGTGAAGACCCTGGAATATCTGTTGGCCAAAGAACGCCACCGCGGTGGTCAAGAAACGAGGGTCGACGCGACGGTTAGTTTTACGCCTTTCCTCAAACTGGTTGTGTTGATTTGGGACAATGATACGCTGGGCTAAGGTGAAGTCGACGTATTCCATGATAATGGCAACGTTCACACTGCCGCCGGCAACCCGCTGTGCTGCAGTCCCGCGATATTCAATGATGTTCTTGTGGCTTAATTTTCTGCAAAATGGAATTTGATAACTAAAGGTTCAGTAACAGTTAAATTGCTAAATATTTGATTTTAAACATATATTTTAAACATGTTTTTAAAAAATTTCGAGGTCTAGGGCGTAGTGGTGGACTAGCGTCTGATCTTATGGTTTACCACATACATGCACGCTTTGGTGTCACGTGGTGGCAGCCCACGCGGGATTACTCGCTTCAAGTAAGATCCAGTATCAGATTCAATTTTTCTTTACTTATATATGTATATACAGACTTGACATTTAATATGGAATATTTCAGTTTTAAAGGTATACCTAGGTAAAAATGCGTTCTTTTTTCAAAAAATTCAGATCTCATATAAGACATCTGACTGGAGAAGTGTGTAGTCAGGTGTGTCGCTGCCAATTAACTGACTACCTAGTCTGTTGCTCTGTTGTCTTGTGTAATATGCAGTGATTTAATTGGGCAGTGCTCCTTTGGGCTGGTCAAAGCTTGGCTTTGGCGAAGCATGGTTCTGTCAAAAAAGTATCCATATATCGGCAACTACTGCATAGACGAATTTGAAATTTTGTATGCAAGAGGTCGGTTTTGCAGTGCGTAAAATGAAGTAAGCAGTGTTTTACAAAATTGTTAAGCTGTGCCAGAATGGCGCAAAAAGCACAGACATTGCCAGACAGATTATTGTGTCAAACGGAATGGTCTATACAGTTTTATAGAGTAATGCCCAGACTGATGTACCTACACAGAGACCACGCCCAATGCATTGGCGTATTACCACCAGGGTACAGGACTCACTGTCCTTCAGGATATGCTGCTGCAATTAAACCAAAACCACCCAGTCCGTTTTGAATGAGGGGTAAATTGTCACCAAAACGCGTTTTTCAAGGCTCTTATCGTACACCAAACTGGTTTCAGCAGGTTAAGATACCAGATGACCTCTGAGGAAGCCACTGTAAACAACAAAACAGCGCAGTCTGTTTCTCTAATGAATTGGGGACCATGACCGTTTCTGGGTAGAACACTGAAACCGCGTGGCTTTCTTTATTGGGGTCAAACTTCACCTGTACCGCTAAACTGGTCAAAACAGAGTTTACAGACATCCTGAAGAGGCCTACGACGAAACGTGTGCCACTTCTTAAGTGACCAGGGTCATTGACAGTGTCAGTATTTGGAGTGGATACCACATTGGTGCCAAAACACCAATAGTAGTCATCGATGAAAACCTGAACCAGATCAAATAAAGGAATAATCTGGGAACCACTTGACTATCATTTGATAGGGGGCAACTTAGGAACAATTTTAGGTTGCACGATGAGATTGCCGGTTCACACAGAGGACTTTTAATAGCAGATAACTTACAGAACCAAGGGAATGAGTAGCTACCTTGGTCATCAAAATCGCCATAATTGAACCACATAGCCAATATGTCGGTTGGTCATTACTCGCCGTATCAACGGCCTGCATGTTCTACAACAAAACTGAGCCAAATTGGACAAGTTTTAACCGTTGCCCGGATTTTATTTCAGATTGAACTCTAAAAACCTATCATAAGGAATACCTTGCGGCTTGAAACCTCTGGTAGCAGCAAGATGAGGTAAAGCGTAACAGCGACTGTTGCTGTGACTAGAGACTGANTATATATATATATATATATATATATATATATATATATATATATATATATATATATATATATAATAAGTTAAAACACGACGAGGAGAATCACAACATTCACTCTGTCAGCATCGGGTATTATATAGGCTAGATACGCTGCAATTTACATCTGCGTTACCACACAACCTTTTTATTAACTCTGTAACGAGCAAATGCTTTGTTTTCAGAGTCGTCACCGATACCTGCAACCAAGTCCACAATGAGGACATCAACCAATATGGCTGGAGACTGTTTACTTTTATAACTATCAGCAGCCCGAGATAAACTATAACCTGGGTCAGTCAATCTTTGTACATGTAAGCATGACAAATGAGTTGAGATTACCTTAATGCTTCTTCTTCATTCAAGAAATCACTGGCTCTGCAATAAGAAGAGGGGCATGTATGAACACACACAATGGTTATCTCTTTACACACCTTATATACGGTAGATGATTGACATGTCCTACACTGCAGTATACACTATTTCTTTATAGTCTCACATATAGGCTACTTCTCATCTTAAGTACTCGGTTATAAAAAAACTCTACTTGTACAGGTGCAGTGGTTGTTTCTTTTTCGATGCACTAAAAAACCCAAACGTTCGAGTTTAGAATATAAATTTGGTCTCGTTCTTACCTCCTGGAGTCGCTATCAGTGTAATCGAAGGCCGAAAATGAGCACTTCATCTCCTTCACAGCAACATCTTCTCTCTCGTGTGTCGCCTTGCGCACATCTCCAAACATCCCGCTGGCGACCCTCTCCCCCCAGCAGATGTCTGTGTATGCGATACAGTAGTCCCGTATTGCCGCAATGTACAGAATGTCAAATCTAGATGTAATGCGCCTATTTTCCTTGCAACAGTCGTAGATTCGAGCAGTTTCTTCGCTGTGAAGCAGTGCTTGCTCTTTTAACAGCTCCACGTCAACCTGGACAATCTGTTTGATCATGTCATAAGACTCAAACAATGGCTCCAGCTGGGATCTCAACATTTCTTCAATTTTCTTTGCCAAATGGTTCTCCTTTTCACAACACTTGGCAATCTGTTTTTCAGCAATAGAATGCATTGCTTTTGATTTATCTTTATTGTACCTGACGGAGCTTACTTTGTCCTTAATGGCATATGCTGACACTGCAGGGATAAGAAACACGGACGCCACGAGACCAACAGGGATCCACAGAGGTGCAGTAGCTGCCACGAGAACCTTCTGGGTTTTATTGATCCGTATTTTTGGTCCTATGCTTTCGTTGATTTGCAACGCAGTGGTTTGATCTCCTCCTTCTCCTATCTCCTCCGACTCTCCATAATTATAAGCTATCTGGGCTTCTATCAACTTTTGCTGGTGCTCTAATAATTGGTATTTGCTAGCGATATCCTCCCAAAGTTGGTTGCGGATATTTTCAAAGTAATGTTTCTCTGTCAGCCATTTGTCCACCTCAGCGTTGATTTTCCTATTTGTGGCCACTTTTGCTGCTTTGTAGAATGCTGGCCACTGGGTGCCTGATTTGCAGTCGGGAAAGTCGTCACCTTCAAAGCGCAGAATGGCCTCTCGTATGCTTCCATTTTTAAGAAGACCTAGTATTTCTCTTGCCGCGTCTTCACTTGCCTTAATAACGGCGGCATTGATCTCCGCTAGCACTGTCCCGTGTTGGCGCTCCAGAATCTGCAGCTGCTGTGACAGATAGTCTCTTAAGCGTTCGTCCTGACTCATGGAGTTTCTTTTCTGGCGTATTGTGGAATGCAGATGGATAGATGAGCGTTGCAGAAGGTACGTCGCTCTCCTGAAATGACGATAAAACATTCAGAATATTCAACTTCAATCCATGGGGTATTAACACAGTTTGTCAAGAACAGAGGGAAATGCACTAGGCTGAAAGACAGCTTTAGAGATCAAACGGCAAATTATACCGAGATAATGTTCAGGAAAATAATTGCCATTGCATACCTGTATATGGTCTCCTGTTTAACCCTCTGGGTCCTGGGGATCAGAAGTTCTATGCCATGAAGCAATGCTGCATAGTCCGGATTTACGACGTCCTGTTGTAATGCGCTGTAGGCCTGAAATGTCCAGTTAAGAAGAGCTGATTATCGTATTTCTGATCTGAAGACCGATTGTAATTTTACTGTAATCTGCGGTTTATATAAATGATAATTCATTAAACATATATATCACATGTCCACAGTGTTCATGTACTAGTAGCCACTAGTTGTACTAGTAGCTTAGGCCTTTAGTATGTAAAATAAACATTTCAAAATCAAATCCATTGTCTTTATATGATGCTACGAATTATATACGAAGGGCACATAACAATATATTTCGTTTTGCACCGATTTTACAAAGTGAAAAGGTCAATTACAACATCATCGCATATGCTGTTATGTAAAATATACAACTTAGAAGACGCGTTTCGACACATGTAGAGATACATGTAGGTAAAATGTAATTAGAATACAACATTAAAACTATGATAACACTTAGAGAAATCAAATGTAACGTACTTGAGTTGTGGCCATAGGAAATAATTGACCTTCATGAAACTTTGTGCTGATGTTCTTCAGCTTTTTAAGTGTGTCATCAAAAGCAGCTTTTTTGTTGTCTGCATCGACCTGGTCCCATCGATTTAACACAAATATGCTAGACGCTGGATCAAACACACTTCGATCCTGAGCACCCTCATGTGAGTTGTTCACAGCAGTTTCTAGTAGTTTTTTCAACTGTAAAAGTAAAAAGAACAGACAATCATGGCTTCACATATCTCATGACTGTGTAACCACAAAACCTTCGCTACACAACAGGAATTTTGGATAGAATATACCGACCCAAAATGATCATTTTTCATTGTATCCATATATTAACTTATCTTCAGAGATTAGTTCTATACTTTGATGGGATAAGAAAGAATAGCAGATTTTTAAATTCTATTTAAACCAATACATAATATTTAGTATATTCGCCCAAAATTTACTTTTGCCCTGAAAAGAATCAATTTTCAGTCACTCACGGGTCATTGTTCGACCTCTCCCATTACTTTTGTGTTTTTACCATTTTAATCTATATGGCAAAGTTGTGGCAGAAGTTACAGTAAAATTGATACATTATTAATCGGCCAGTATTTGCCTTGACATATAAAGTTACACGTCAGTTACACCTACCCTTCCCTCCTGTACTCCTCCTGCGTTCATACTGTTAATAACATAGATGAAGGCGGATGCTTTGGGTATGTAGCTTTGAACGAGGTTGGTCATTCTCTGGTTTTCCCCAACACCTGGACTATCCACCAAGAATACGGAGTGCTAGAAGACGAACGGTTTCGGTTCAAGGTTCATTATTATATTTTTCTAATAAATAGCAGGTTTATAACAAGCAATGATTGAGACCTCTGATAGGAGCAGAGCAGATATACATGTATAAGAAGCTAAGGTTACCTTTTGTGTCTGCCGGCTAAGAGTATTAAAATAATGATGACAGTATGCATTTTTCTTAATTATGAAGTGCATATTATTTCATTTCAAAGCACTATATAGGTATATGATAAACATTTTTGAAAATTATAATATAAAAACGATAACAAACTGGTATTTCATCCAGAGGATTACTCTGCAGTTATTTTTCACTGATGCTAAGCTTGTATTATTAGTTAGTATCTAAGCCTTGTGTAAGTTGTTATCTAAGGTATTAGTTAGTATCTAAGGTATTAGTTAGTATCTAAGTCTTGTGTAAGTTGTTATCTAAGGTATTAGTAAGAATCTAAGGTATTAGTTAGTATCTCAGGTATTAGTTAGTATCTAAGCCTTGTGTAAGTTGTTATCTAAGGTATTAGTTAGTATCTAAGGTGTTAGTTAGTATCTAAGCCTTGTGTAAGTTGTTGTCTAAGGTATTAGTTAGTATCTAAGGTGTTAGTTAGTATCTAAGCCTTGTGTAAGTTGTTGTCTAAGGTATTAGTTAGTATCTAAGCCTTGTGTAAGTTGTTATCTAAGGTATTAGTTAGTATCTAAGGTATTAGTTAGTATCTAAGCCTTGTGTTAGTTGTTATCTTAGGTATTAGTTAGTATCTAAGGTATTAGTTAGTATCTAAGTCTTGTGTAAGTTGTTATCTAAGGTATTAGTTAGTATCTAAGGTATTAGTTAGTATCGTATCTAAGCCTTGTGTAAGTTGTTATCTAAGGTATTAGTTAGTATCTAAGGTATAAGTTAGTATCTAAGCCTTGTGTAAGTTGTTATCTAAGGTATTAGTTAGTATCTAAGCCTTGTGTAAGTTGTTATCTAAGGTATTAGTTAGTATCTAAGGTATTATTTAGTATCTAAGCCTTGTGTAAGTTGTTATCTAAGGTATTAGTTAGTATCTAAGCCTTGTGTAAGTTGTTATCTAAGGTATTAGTTAGTATCTAAGCCTTGTGTAAGTTGTTATCTAAGGTATTAGTTAGTATCTACCTTGTAAGGTATTAGTTAGTATCTAAGGTATTAGTTAGTATCTAAGCCTTGTGTAAGTTGTTATCTAAGGTATTAGTTAGTATCTAAGGTGTTAGTTAGTATTTAAGCCTGGTGTAAGTTGTTATCTAAGGTATTAGTTAGTATCTAAGGTGTTAGTTAGTATCTAAGCCTTGTGTAAGTTGTTATCTAAGGTATTAGTTAGTAAAGCCTGGTGTAAGTTGTTATCTAAGGTATTAGTTAGTATCCAAGGTGTTAGTTAGTATCTAAGCCTTGTGTAAGTTGTTATCTAAGGTATTAGTTAGTATCTAAGCCTTGTGTAAGTTGTTATCTAAGGTATTAGTTAGTATCTAAGGTATTAGTTAGTATCTAAGCCTTGTGTAAGTTGTTATCTAAGGTATTAGTTAGTATCTAAGGTGTTACAGGAAGTTATTATCTAAGGTATAACCAGTAGTATAAAAACGGTAGTATTTTTGTGCTTAGATGAGTACTCATTCATCTGCATTTAATTACCTTTTTTGTGTCTCATAAAATATGTAATAAATGTAATGACAGGTGTCGCCATGCGTTAAACAGATAAGCTAGTTGCTGTAAATATCTAAATTTATCATGCGGCATATGACCAAAGAATCTGAAATTAATTTACTATACGTACCTTTAGTAGATCCAATGGCCAAAATATTTCAACTCTCTCATATTCGAAGACCTCCACATCACGGCTGCTGTCAGTTTGGGTCAGGTATGGCTTCAGTTGTTCCACGGACTTTGTCTTTTCCAGGGGAAAAGTGACGTCAGGTGTGTCTGAACCGAATCTGTAGACGTCCGCTCTCTTCTGGGTGTCGTATTTGATCTCGCAGATTACCGACGTATTACTTATGAAGGAGGTCGGGAGAACTTCCTCTCCAAGGAGAAGGTTGATGAGAGAACTCTTTCCTGCAGATGTTTCTCCTAAACACAGTAAGTGGTTTTGAATATCATATGAATATAAATATACCGATATAATGTAATATAATATAATATAATATACCAGCCTGCTTGGCGCCAGATGTCGCTGTTGTGCTTTCAGTCCTACGGCCGCCATTTTATGAATTAGTGCGTTACGTACGACGTGTACTAGAAATGTTCAAATTTAAAGAGGAAAGCGGAAGTGACACGGTAGACACAGGTTTACTAGTTTTAGAGGCACATCACTTGACCTGTAGACTTTACTACAAATAAACTGAAAATCGATTACCGATAAATTATAAACGCGACAAGTATAAAAGAATCGACTAGTGAAAATGAGACTTTGGAGAGCAAACAATGCCCTTTGGTACGGTTTAGAACTATGATTTAGCTAGGCAAAATTCTAATTTCAGTAGGGGAATATTGGTGTGATATATTTTTCAGAAACCGAAGGGGGGGGACCGGACACCCCCACCCTCTAAATCCGCCACTGGTTATATGTCTCAGTGCATTGGATAATAGTTAGACTACTTGGGTAAGAAAAGTGTATTGCTGTTAATGCAAAAAAAAAAAATAATAATAATAAAAATAAGCAGTGTCAGTGCTGGAATTCATATTTGTTCTTAAAATTTTATGGGTTTCGGCATCAACAAAAATATTATTTTGTTTGTATTGCAGTGGCTGACCAGGATTGGCCCGGGCTCAGTTGGGAGAACTGTCGCACGCTTTGCAAGAGTCCCGGGTTCAAATCCTTATAATAGCGAAAGCTGCGTTGTAGTTGTTTTCGTTTACAAACATAAACACTGTATATATAAACTCAAAATATGATTTCCCTTGAGTAAGCAATATATAGGCCTACTATTCATACTTAGAATATATTGCTCATACCTGTCTGTAAAGACATGTAATAACAAAATTCTTACACTTACCGGCGACAAGGATAGCGCTAGCCGGTGAATCTGCTTCATGAAGCAAGTTCTGCACAACTTCGTACACGGTGAAAGGCATCAATTCTTTATTAAGGTTGGCAATTTTATTCGGGGGCAACTTTGTCAGGTATTCATTAAGGCCTTCAAGGTGCTTTCTGAGTTCTTGCCTCACCCGTCGATCCTTCTTCACACTGTTATGGATGATGTTGAGGTTGCCCAGCTAAAATATAAAATGTTACAATAATCATGTGTCATACAGTCTTGGTCAAAATGTTTTCCCACCTTCATCCCCACGTGTTTTTGTTTACAAACGATCACTCACATTTCAACCCATTCTGAACAGTGTTTTTTTTTTCAGATACCGTATGTTACATGTCTCATGGTACAAAAAATGCACAATTTCCGGTAAAGATTTCCATATTTTATATCATTTGTGACATTTATAACGAGCACCCCCTCAACTCTCAGGATTCTGATGTTCCACGACGATTTCCACGTAGGTAAAATTGTCCATAAAATTAAAACGACTCACCAAAGGTCACCAAGTCTTTACACAATTAGCATCGGTATTTAATATTTGTAAAAGAGATGAAATTAACAAAAAAAAAAAAAAAAAGGATTTTTAAATATCATATCGTATACTCACTTATCTCCGAATAAAGGAAATATATTGGTTCATTTTCATGAGAATTTCATGTCTCAAATTTGACCATATTTTTTCGTTGGCATACATCATTGCCATATATGATATAGTTATATGTTTAAAACACTACTTAACCTACACGATGATACATTTTTAAAAAGTTTTTTAATTATTTATGAGAATTATAAATGGTGTACATATGTGGAGATGCCAAATTGCTATAACCATTATGTGCTCGTCTGATGATAACTTTAAAATGTAACCAATTAACTAATCAATATATATTCGATGAAAATATCGATAATATATAAACAAGATAATATACATGATGATGCATAAATCACAGATATCTTTATGTCTCCTCCATCTCAGTGTACCACAAACTTTTATAGTCTCATTCATAGCAAGAAAGAAGGTAACAAGGAATATTGTTTGTTCGTGATTTGGCCAAACCAGGCCGCTTTTATTATATAACCCCTCTATCCTAATCGTTTTAACAATAATAACAATGTACCAAATTGTTGCCTGTATTAAATGTTATGGCCTTAGGGATAAAAATTATACATCAAATATTCAATGAGACTCATCATCCTAAAAATTATGATGCGACGAGTCAGCAAAAGTTATTATTTACCAACAATTTTGCACAAATTTCATTTGTGGGGTTGCAAAGAGGCTTCCTTTTACCCTCTTTTCTGTGTACCCTTTTCTTCTGCAATTAAATTGAATATATCTGCAGTACCTGTCTCCTTATCAGTTGCAAATCTCATTTCATTTCATTTATTTATTTCTCAAGTTTTCACATTGAGAACATATAACGGTATTATTTAACCCGAAGGGTTAACTCTCTCATTGATTAGTTTATGGATATACACAGTTTTTGTCAATATATTGATATTTTCTGAAGCAAAAAGATTGTAAAACTTATAAGTGTTAGGTCTGTTTATAAAATAGCCGGGTACCAACCTTTTTCTATCATTTGTGAGTAAATCGTAATCCATTATATAATGAAACTCATCACCTATACTATACGTTGGCATAAATTACACATTCTATGATTTTTTCAGTTTTATTCCATCGACCTACCTCAACTGGTAGTCTATGACCCCATTTCCATAGATATTTAGATCGACCTATCCCCCTGGGGAGTCTCACTAGATTGGTGTCAGCTTAACAGGCTTAAATGTCTGTCCCGCCTACTAAAAGCTGTAAGGGGGTAATTAACTATGGTGCACGCTCAGCTGACTGCAATTTAGGGTGAACTCCCAGGGAGTTAGGTCGATCTAAATCTAAATCTCTGGATCGATCTAACGCTCTGGGAATGCACTCTATGGTTACTAGTTCTAAATCTGGCAAGTAGTATACGATTTCCCTTTTTGTTATTTCCAATTCTAAATAATATTACGTGAACAAAATTCATTTAATTATTTTGTGTAAACAACTTGTAAAAGATACCTTTTGATGAACTATTACAATCATTACACCACTTTTGTATAAACTGGTTCTGAAGGGTTTGCTCAATTCTCAGGATTAAGCCTTTTTTGTTTTGTACATTTTGGGATATCCATATATAATTCAATCCACAATCTTGTAAAATTGACTGCATATAACTCAGTCGTTTGAAATTCCAAGTATTATGATTTGTATTCATTGCATACAATAATCTATAAAGCATACAGGCTGTATAATCGACTGTAAACCACACTCCCAATAAGCCATATCGTCCTTGCAATATAGAGGAAATTATTGAAAATGCCCTAAAATCAGATTTTATGCTCTGAATAGATAAGCTTTACTGTTTTTTTTTAATTTTACTAAAAATACCACATTGACCTTCGACCCCATTTATCGAAGACCTTATTCATGGTTATATAGCTTCCATTACTAATTTGTAAAGTGTCTTCCTTTAGCTCTAGAATTGTGTATTTATCATTGTTATATCTTATTTGAATTACAAATTATGAACGATTCTCTTTCCCTACCCCCTTAAAAAAATGCCCATTTAAGCCACATGTTGTTCACAACTTTAAAATGATATCTAAATGGACATTGTTTTCGTTTTTTGAACTCGTTGAAAAATTGGTCATGAAGGATTAAGCAAAAAGGTGCGTTCCTGTTATATGTCACGGGGTTGCACGTGCACCCCTTGTTCCCACCAGGATATAAAAAGAATTAAAAGAAAATAAAGTGACGCAGGAGTAATTCTAGGAATTGGTAAATAAAAGGTTGTGTTCGGAGGATTGGCTCACTGCCCAACAGAGTACTATCTGTTCTTTCAGATTTATCTACCTAGCACAAGTGAGGTAATCCACAGCTGGAGAACACTACTGACAAGACAGATTGTGGAGCAATTTATTGGAGTTTCATAAAATAAATGAAATCTGACGCTTTATGACGAACTGTTTCATTTTATTAATGATGTTTATAAATGAAACCTTTGGATAAACATAACATCTTACTAAATACTGAAAGAAAAAAAGAAAAGAAAAAAATGTTCCCACATTAAGACTCGAACCGAGTACATATATACACATCCCTCCACCAACGATAACAGCTATCAGTCCCCCCCCCTCCCCCCCCCGCCCCCCCCCCCCCCCGTGCTTTACACGCTCTGAGATGAGACGTTGTAATTGTGTAATATCAATACAGAGATAACTAAGGCGCATATGTGACAGGACAGATACGCTGGAACGTATTGTGTAGTATGCTGAGAGTATACTTACGTTTGGTTTCATCCTCTGGTCTTTCTCTTCTTGCAGATGTCTTCGTAATATTACACGCCCCTCTTCAATGCTTTTCACACCCTTAAAATTTAGCCCCAATTCTTTGAATTTTCTTCGTAAGTCCATCAAGTTAGTAAGGCGGCTTATTTCGTCTTCAGACGCCATTTTGCTGCTGTGGCACAGTGACTGCGCGATACAAGTTGTGATAGTGAATAAACACCCTCAGTTGACGTGACATACTTACAAGTCTAACTTTTCTATAGAAGCGGTGACATAGAAAGGTACAAAGTTCAACGGAAACTGAGTAGGTGTAAATCCCTGTATTTACAGAACGACAAGGTCCGTCACGTTCACCGGAGACGGATAGGTACAAATAAGGGCACGCACGTCCTCTGTTGGGGTGTTACATACCTTTTTTGTGACTAAGTGTTATTTGCTTTCGTTGAAGCTGTCTAATTTCCACCCAGGTACTTTCACTTTGCGAAAGCAGTGGGCACAGCATCGTACAACCGGTAGCTGCTCATCCGCTGTGATAGAGCGGCAGGTAGCAGATTTGTGATAATCAAGAGCTAATATTATTCAAGTTTTCGGCCAGGTCATAAAATACAAAGATTGAAGAAGACCGGCTTCAATGTGTCCATTAACTTTAAGAGGACCGTTGATTGGAATGGGTCACAGAGGACCAGAGGAAGTTAAACTGAATTTAATGATAGTGCTTAATGAATAGCGCCCAGCTCCGAATGTACTACGTAGAATGGGGCCATCTGATCAGAAGGTGAAACCAAACGTAAGTATACTCACAACACATTACACAATACCTTCCAACATATCTATCCTGTCACGTATGCACCAGGACCTCAGTTATATCTGTATTGATATCAATAACAACATCGCAGTAACACGTGAGTGACCTCAACGAGAGAACTGTGCAGTGTAAATTAGAAAAATTCCTGCATTGAAAACATTATTGTGCGAATAAGTTCTTCCAGACTTGTTGAATAGCGGTGTTTTTAGTTCAGTTAGTGTCTATGTCGCATATAAAGATGTTGGACAGGGCTGGACTACATGGACGGTACTTGCATCATACCAGTTTTTGATAAAAAAAAAATGCTGGGTGTAGCCACCATCTACTGATATGCCTATAATCACGAATTGCATTTACTTAATGGATTGCACCATATTTACGTTTGCTACATAGTTTAGGTAATTATAAGAGAACCTTTTGCCCTGCATACTTATATTCGGATATTCAGAGTGTTTTTTCCCCATAAAACAAATGTCTGTTAACGATTAACTTAAAGAGTGAATATGTTATCAGGCGTGCATTAACAGGGTTAAAATCCTCTCCTTCGCTAAACTTCCGGTCTGTTTCTAAAAACATGTAAGTCTATTAGTCAGTATACAGTAAACTATACAATTGGGGTTTATCAGGCGTTTCAGATGTGCACAGCACTAAAGTGAAGGTTTTAGTTTAAAGTCCTTCGGAGAGTTTTGGTCTAGGTTTTAACATCTCATTTTGAAATAGTGTTCAGCAGCGCCTACTCAATTTGGGTTTCAGATGTTACTACGGGAGTGCTATCGACAGGGATTCCTCCCATTTTTCATATATCTTATTCCATTATTAACTTGTTGCACATCTGTCGCAAGAATCCTTCAGATTTTAAGTATTTAACAAAAATACGTTTTTTCTTTTCAGGTTTTAGTTATTGAGATTTTTTGTGCACTCTCTTTTTTGTTCACGGGCTTAGATTATTGCCAGGGAGACACTGTCCATTATGAAAAAACACCTTATTTGTCCCTTGGTACTAATCACATCCTTATTTCATACTGTTTATAACCCCTATGAAATATATCTGCAGAGTAAAAAGTGTTTATTTTCGAGTATTTTGAGAGCTTCAAATAGGGGGGTATGACCGCCTTTTGCCATTGAAATTTTTATGCGACTGACCTACATACCGTTGATGACTTTGAAAGATTGCTGAAATGTTGCCATCATCAGCTCTGCTCAGCCGGTGTGAAAGAAGTTGGGTTCTTGGAAAAGTCGACTAAGCAGACAAATAGACTCTGGTCCATTGAATTAATTGACAAGGAAAATTGATGATAAGGGCAATTATATCGTAAATAAATGTATTGTGTTTATTTTGTGGCCCAGTGGGTTTCCTGTATCTTTAAAGAAATTAGAGAGCCACTGAAGTGGAATTGTATTGATTGNCGCGAAAATCCTCTTTTGTGTCCTTTTAACCTACACGATGATACATTTTTAAAAAGTTTTTTTTTCAATTAGTTTATGAGTATTATAAATGGTGTACATGTGTGGAGATGCCAAATTGCTATAACCATTATGTGCTCATCTGATGATAACTTTAAAATGTAACCAATTAACTAATCAGTATATATTCGATTAAAATATCGATAATATATAAACAAGATAATATACATGATGATGCATAAATCACAGATATATTTTACCTTCTTTTCTGTGTGTAACGTTAGTAAGTGACAGCATGCCGTGAATAAGAGCGGGGAGTGTTTAGTAGAGTAACTTAAGTTGATTGACATGCTCTTATGGTATTTATACAACTGCGCTTAGTGTAAACAGAGAGAAGGCCGTTAGAGATTGCATGAGGTAGGAATAGAAAGGAAGGAAGCGGCGCGTATAATAACTGGACAGTAGTTCAATAAATAATAAGAAAGATAATATCTGAGTTGTATTTGCTACCTCGCGTAACATGACGAAGACAAGTGAATAGCTTCGTCACATGTGTACTCTTTTCTTCTGCAATTAAATTGAATATATCTGCAGTACCTGTCTCCTTATCAGTTGCAAATCTCATTCCATTTCATTTATTTATTTCTCAAGTTTTCACATTGAGAACATATAACGGTATTATTTAACCCGAAGGGTTAAATCTCTCATTGATTAGTTTATGGATATACACAGTTTTTGTCAATATATTGATATTTTTTGAAGCAAAAAGATTGTAAAACTTATAAGTGGTAGGTCTGTTTATAAAATAGCCGGGTACCAACTTTTTTCTATAATTTGTGAGTAAATCGCAATCCATTATATAATGAAACTAATCACCTACATGTATACTATACGTTCGCATAAAATACACATTCTATGTTTTTTTTCAGTTTTATTCCATCGACCTACCTCAATTGGTAGTCTATGGTTACTAGTTCTAAATCTGGCAAGTAGTGCGATTACTCTTTTTGATAGGTCCAATTCTAAATAATTACGCGAACAAAATTCATTTTTGTAAACAACTTGTAAAAAATACCTTTTGATGAACTATTACAATCGTTATACCACTTTTGTATAAACTGTTCCCGAAAGGGTTTGCTCAGTTCTCAGGATTAAGCCTTTTTTGTACATTTTGGGATATCCATATATAGTTTAATCCACAGTCTTGTAAAATTGACAGCATATAAGTCAGCCGTTTGAAATTCCAAGTATTATGATTTGTATTCATTGCATACAATAAACTATAATGCAAACAGGCTGTATAATCGACTGTAAAACACACTCCCAATAAGCCATTTCTTCTTTGCAATATAGATGAAATTTATCGAAAATGCCCTAAAATCAGATTTTATGCTCTGAATAGGTAATCTTTACTGCTTTTTTTTTAAAATGAAAATACCACAGTGACCTTTATTGACCCCATTTATCGAAGACCTCATTCAAGGTTATATAGCTTCCATTACTAATTTGTAAAGTGTCTTCCTTTAGCTCTTGAATTGTGTATTTATCATTGTTATATCTTATTTGAATTACAAGTTATGAACGACTCTCTTTCCCTACCCCCTTTAAAAATGCCCATTTAAGCCAAGTTTCTCAACTTTAAAATGATGTCTAAAAGGACATTTTTTCGTTTTTGGAACTCGTTAAAAAAATTGGCAATGGAGGATTAAGCAAAAAAAGGTGCGTTCCTGTTATATGTCACGGGGTTGCACGTGTACCCCTTGTTCCCGCCAGGATATAAATAGAATTAAAAGAAAATAAAGTGACGCAGAAGTAATTCCAGGAATTGGTAAATAAAAGGCTGTGTTAGGAGGATTGGCTCACTGCCCAACAGATTACAATCTGTTCTTTCAGATTTATCTACCTAGCACAAGTAAGGTTATCCACAGCTGGAGAACACTACTGACAAGACAGATTGTGGAACAATTTATTGGAGTTTCATAAAATAAATGAAATCTGACGCTTTTTGACGAACTGTTTCATTTTATTAATAATGTTAAGAAATGAAACCTTTGGATAAACATAACATCTTACAAAATACTAAAAGAAAAAAAGAAAAGAAAAAAAAGTCCCCCCCCCCCCCCCCCACCGTGCTTTACACGCTCTGAGATGAGACATTGTAATTGTGTAATATCAATACAGAGAAAACTGAGGCGAATACATGACAGGTTAGATACGTTGGAACGTATTGTGTAGTATGCTGAGAGTATACTTACGTTTGGTTTCATCCGCTGGTATTTCTCTTCTTGCAGATGTCTTCGTAATATTACACGCCCCTCTTCAATGTTTTTCACACCCTTAAAATTTAGTCCCAACTCTTTGAATTTTCTTCGTAAGTCCATCAGGTTAGTTAGGCGGCTTATTTCGTCTTCAGACGCCATTTTGTTGCTGTGGCACAGTGACTGCGCGAGACAAGTTGTGATAGTGAATAAACACCCTCAGTTGCCGTGACATACTTACAAGTCTAGCGGTGACACAGAAAGGTACAAAGTTCAACGGAAATTGAGTAGGTCTAAATCCCTGCATTTACAAAACGATAAGGTCTGTCACGTTCACCGGAGACGGATAGGTACAAATAAGGGCACGCACGTCCTCTGTTGGGGTGTTACGTACCTTTTTAGTGACTAAGTGTTATTTGCTTTAGTTAAAGCTGTCCAATTTCCACCCAGGTACTTTCACTTTGCAAAATCAGTGGGCACAGCATCGTACAACCGGTAGCTGCTCATCCGCTGTGATAAAGCGGCAGGTAGCAGATAAGTGATAATCAAGAGCTACTTTTATTCAAGTTTTCGGCCAGATCATAAAATACAAAGATTGAAGAAGACCGGCCTCAATGTATCCATTAACTTTAAGTCCATCGTTCATTGGAATGGGTCACAGAGGACCAGAGGAAGTTAAATTGAATTTAGTCATATTACTTAATGAATAGCGCCCATCTCCGAGTGTACTACGTCGAATAGGGTCATCTGATCAGCGGCTGAAACCAAACGTAAGTATACTCACAACACACTACACAATACGTTCCAACATATCTATCCTGTCACGTATGCACCAAGACCTCAGTTATATCTGTATTGATATCAATAACAACATCGCAGTAACACCCCAGTGACCTCAACGAGAGAACTGTGCAGTGTAAATTAGAAAAATTCCTGCATTGAAAACATTATTGTGCGAATAAGTTCTTCCAGACTTGTTGAATAGCGGTGTTTTTAGTTCAGTTAGTTTCTATGTCGCATATAAAGATGCTGGACAGGGCTGGGCTACATGTACGGTACTTGCATCATACCAGTTTTTGATTTAAAAAAAATGCTGGGTGTAGCCACCATCTACTGATATGCCTATAATCACGAATTGCATTTACTTAATGGATTGCACCATATTTACGTTTGCTACATAGTTTAGGTAATTATAAGAGAATCTTTTGCCCTGCATACTTATATTCGGATATTCAGAGTGTTTTTTCCCCATAAAACAAATGTCTGTTAACGATTAACTTAAAGAGTGAATATGTTATCAGGCGTGCAGTAACAGGGTTAAAATCCTCTCCTTCGCTAAACTTCCGGTCTGTTTCTAAAACCATGTAAGTCTGTTAGTCAGTATACAGTAAACTATACAATTGGGGTTTATCAGGCGTTTCAGATGTGCACAGCACTAAATTGAAGGTTTTAGTTTAAAGTCCTTTGGAGAGTTTTGGTCTAGGTTTTAACATCTCATTTTGAAATAGTATTCAGCAGCGCCTATTCAATTTGGGTTTCAGATGTTACTACGGGAGTGCTATCGACAGGGATTCCTCCCATTTTTCATATATCTTATTCCATTATTAACTTGTTGCACATCTGTCGCAAGAATCCTTCAGATTTTAAGTATTTAACAAAAATTCGTTTTTTCTTTTCAGGTTTTAGTTATTGAGATTTTTTGTGCACTCTCTTTTTTGTTCACGGGCTTAGATTATTGCCAGGGAGACACTGTCCATTATGAAAAAACACCTTATTTGTCCCTTGGTACTTATCACATCCTTATTTCATACTGTTTATAACCCCTAGGAAATATATCTGCAGAGTAAAAAGTGTTTATTTTCGAGTATTTTGAGAGCTTTAAATAGGGGGGTATGACCGCCTTTTGCCATTGAAATTTTTATGCGACTGACCTACATACCGTTGATGACTTTGAAAGATTACTGAAATGTTGCCATCATCAGCTCTGCTCAGCCGGTGTGAAAGAAGTTGGGTTCTTGGAAAAGTCGACTAAGCAGACAAATAGACTCTGGTCTATTGAATTAATTGACAAGGAAAATTGATGTTAAGGGCAATTATATCGTAAATAAATTTATTGTGTTTATTTTGTGGCCCAGTGGGTTTCCTGCATCTTTAAAGAAATTAGACAGCCACTGAAGTGGAATTGTATTGATTGATTATCCTTAAGTTGAGTGATTCTGTTATTATCTAGGCCAGCTGAAGTGAAGTATTGATTGATTATCCTTAAGTTGAGTGATTATGTTATTATCTAGGCCGGCTGTCATAAATGCTGTAGACCCGTGATTCAGGGCAGATTGAAGAAAAGAGGACAAATTAAGTAGTGACTTTAAGTGACAGGTGCGCGTTCACTGGCGTTTAACATTTAATTTGCCAGCTATAATCCAGCACTTGTGATTTTTGTCTTAAATCTAGTGTTACTGACATTTACTCTCTGCGACAGATACTAGTCTCAGTAGCATAGAGTGCAGCTAATTCAAGACCCTGGCTGCTATGTGCATCTTCACGGCGGAATTTGTGGACCAGGGAGGGTATTTTGTGATCTGTACTGAATTGGTTGAACTGCGCAAATATTTTAACTGGGTCGTGTGAACAGTGCTGTCTCTCTTACAGATGTTAAACTGCGCCCCAAAAGGCTTAATGACGCGTACTTTCTAATATTTTTCATCTTCACTGAGAGTAAACAATTTTTGTTTTCTTTCCCTTGACCCCTTCATTAACTTACTAACTCATGTAGGGTTGTTTGGTTTGTGTGCTTTGATCGAAAGAGTTCTCAATAAGTCATATTTTTAGATGATTCGATTCGTTATTCAACGAATCGAATAAAGAAAGTACTACCAATATTAATAAATGAAGACCAAAATGAGTTTATGGCGGGCAGATACATAGGTGAGAATACACGGACCATTTTCGATTTAATTGAATACTGTGACTCGCATGAAATACCAGGTCTGTTGATGCAAATCGATTTTGCTAAGGTTTTCGATTCAATCGATTTGGGGTTTTATCGAAAAAACCTTTGAATTCTTTCGCTTTAGAGAATCTATCATAAAATTGATAAAGCTCTTCCTTAAAGACTCCTCTTCGTGTGCCTTGGTTAATGGTTTTGCCTCTTCTTTCTTCAATCTTTCTCGGGGTTGCCGTCAAGGGGACCCCATCTCCCCATACCTTTTCATTCTTTGTGCTGAGATACTAAGTATCATGTTAAAAAAATGAAATAGACATAAAAGGCATTACAATACATAATCAAACTTTTCTCATCTCCCAGTATGCTATTACCACGACTATTGTGTTGGATGGGACTGAAAAAAAGTTTAAGAAATACCCTAAAGATTCTAAATGAATTCTCACAATTCTCTGGACTACAAATGAACAATCAAAAAACTATATTAAACTGGTTCGGAAGCAAGAAAGACTCACAAGAGTGTAAAGAGTTGAATCTCGATTGGAATGAACGTATTTTCAGAATCCTTGGAATAGATTTCTCAGTAAATTTACATGAAATGATTGAGAAAATTTTTAGAGAGAAACTCGAAGATATGGAAAGAATTATGAAACAATGGACTCACCGATCGCTAAGTTTTGGGGAGAAATGTAATACTTAAAAATCAATGATCCTTCCAAAAATGACTCATTTATTTTCCACATTGCCAATACCAAATAAATATGCAGACAAAATACAAAAAATGTGCTTTAATTTCTTATGGAATGGAAAAATTGAAAGAGTAAAACGACATATATAATGACACAATCGTACTCAAATGGAGGTATAAAAGGATTCCAAATATGAAGTGCAATGCGCTCAACAGTTTGCTGATTATAACAAAATTTATTATATATAAATTCAAAATGAAAACCATTACCCTGCACATAGAAAATATAAAAATAGAATGGAGACAGGCCTACATCGCAGAGAGAAATATAAGTCTGAGAAACATGACAATAGATAAATTTAATGAAAAATGGAAAAAGCTGCATCCTCTCTTTCTGGACTGATATCTTCTATCTGCGTATGTTCCCCTGCCGTTATTTGATAGTAAAACACATATTTCTTTCTATCTGTATTAGATCATAAAGCTTTGTATTATTTATAAAGTTTTATCAGGTCTCGTACTATTAGGTTATCAACATATCGTTGTTGACACATATTGTAAAAGTTACACTACTTATATATCTATATTTTTGCAAATGACTGAATGTCTGTTTGTAAAGAAGAGTGAGTAAGAGAGATATTTATTTAGTTATTTATCTTTTTCTTTATCTGTACCTACTCTATCTCACATGAAATAGAAATATTTAAGAATGTTACCTTTTTACCTGGACGCATCTTTTAAACTGAGGAAGTCAATATTAAATTTTAAGTCATTACATTTATATAGGTTGTGATAATAAAGTGAGCAGCTATGAGCAAACAGGATAACAAATACTACATAAACATGACGCGGTCTGCAGATTTTGCCACAGAAATCGCATTTGAGAGCAGCATTGAGGGTCGGAATAGTGTGTCTTCTCTCACGAGCACATTTGTAGATATTGACTCTGTCCTCCTATACTATCTTTGCAGTCTCTGTAATGGTGCTCCTCCGCTTGTTTTTGTTACATGCCTCGATTTTCTCATTTATCTCTGTTGGTATTCACTTTTTCGTGTGTCTTGATAAAGCGTGATTAAAACGTTGTTACCTGCCTTTTCTAATGTCCCCATACATAACCAGCTTAGGAATGAAGTGGTGTGTTTTCCATTCTGCTGACCTGATGTGCCCGTCGTTACTGTGACGACGTAATAATATAGTGTTAGTGGGTCTTAACACCTTCACTTCAGGTGTCTCATTTGAACGCCTGGCAGTTGCTTGCTTTATGTCTCTACGCTACAGTGTAAAACTGTCCATGGCATTAAGTAATGCTGGTAGTAGAGTTGCGTTATAATACACAGACAATGGAGTCAGTTAATTACACAGTCAGTCAATTACACAGTCAGTTAAACACACCTAATTACACATTTACATATCTTACATGAGATATAAATCTTTTAAAAGTATTTCTTTTTTGACGTAGACAAATCTTTAACACTGAAGAGGTGGTAATAAAGTGGTAGCCATAATATCTGGAAATACATACTTCAGACTTAATAATGACTCAAATTTTGTGTTTTGTTTTCTGAGGCCCAATCACAACTTTTTCATGTATTTGTTATTGCATTCTCTCTTAGGCGAATGTTCGAACTTATTCTCACATGGCTGAATCTTATAATTTGAAATCCAAATTAAACATTGCAACACCCCAACATAATCGGTTTGGTAAATGTGCTGTTTCTCCGGGACTATCTGATATTAACGATGGTATCTATCAGACGTTGGGTTAAAACTAGTATATGCCTTACATGAGCAGTAATTCAGTCGGTGAATAGCTGAAAAGCCAAAGTTTCCGTTTAAATTATTCTGACATGAAATAAAATCTATTGTATTGCATTGCATTGTGGTGTATTGTATTGCATTGCAGTGATTGTAATGTATTGCAGTGTATTGTAGTAAACCATACTGTGAATCCACTACATTGTCATAAAATTGAACTTTACAGATGTAATTGACAAAGGCATACTGGTAGTTAGCTAAGAGACGAGAAGCCGGCCTCACACAATCTCAGTGCAAACATTAGCAAACAGCTACAAGATATTACACTGGCGATGGACTTGGCGGAGGAGCCGGGGCATTCAGATGCCGACCAAGAAAACCCGAACCAGCGTCCGATATGTGATGGGCAGCCATTTCAGGTTTGTTTTCATTGTTGGCAAATACACTGACATACACAGACAGATATTCACACTAAAAACGATCACATCGGATGAACCATTACAGGCGGCCTCAACACGTCTGAGAGGGAAACGTCCACCCAGTCCTCACATGCAATTTCTAAGTTTGATACATTTTACTATAATGATAAAATATATATTTCCAGTTGCAAGAATCCTACAAAGCTACGGCAAGGCTTACGTCTAGGGTTATTGAACAGGTAGAAGATCTCAGTGGAGCCATGGACCTGATGGAAGAGATGCAAGTTTCAATGGAAGGTATTGAAACTCTAGACGACGCGTTGGAAAGACTGGAACTCCATCGAAAGAAAATGGAAACCGGCGGACGACCAAACGAGGTTTGTTTTAATAAACCTGTTGTCTGAGGACAGGAAACTTTCAAGCAACCTACGAATGTGATATGAGAGCCTGACGGGGAAGCTGGCCTCATTATATGCCCAAACTGGAATGATTGTAGGAACGGGAAATAGCTAGAAATAGGGGCATGCCATACATACATACATACATATATACATACATACATACATACATACATACATACATACATGCATATGTAGAGTATCAAAAAAATCCACGCGTTAGTAACTTAAAGTAGTGAAAAAATCTCCAAAATGTCCTGAAATTGACGAAAACTTAAATATTGAGCAGTTTTGAATATACACGTGTTTAGTTTTAATAAGATTCAATAACTCTTTCAATATAGACTGACATTTATGATTTGGTATGTTGTGTCCTAAAGTCCGTTTAGGAAATAATGATTGTTTCAGTTTGTGACACATTCTTGAGCAATATCAAATCTGTCCTCTTTGCACTGATTGTACATTATTGATTTGTTAATTTTTATTCCATGTCTTAGGGCAGTCAAGTGTTTACACACATCAAAGACATTGATGACGAAGGACGCAGCAATCTGCAGGCTATTTTCAGTGACGTCATAGATCACATGGCGTTTTTGGACCACGAAGGCGTCATAGTGGAACGTCTTCGTGCGGAGGCGCTGCTGAAGGGACAGTCAGCATCAGAAGACTTAATGATGCGACGAGCTGCACTGAACAGCGGGGAGTGTCCCATACTTGTAGCGGGTATGTAAAATACGTTTGTGCTTTAAAACATTATGTCAGATTATTGCACGCTAAAGACATCTGCAATGCAAATCTCCACCCTTCATTTTTAACCTCATCTATAAACATTCATAGCTTCATTTGACAATAGCTACAGAAACATGTAACCGAAATTTTCAAACCAGTATTTTTTTGTTTATCGAAAACCCATAGTAAATGAAACTGTTCAACACAACTCTATTTAATACATGGTATAATAAAAAATATTGTTTTATGGGCTTCTATGGTATTTCACGTGGTTTAGTATAACCACAAACAATCTCCCTAAAAAGAAGCTTGTCTTTGTTAGTCTAGTTAGAACATTCCTTTTTTATATTAAGGTGAGACATCCTCGGGTAAAAGTTCTTTGTTGAATGTACTCCTTCAAGACAAGGTCCTTCCGGAAGATCACCTCCCTTGTACGGCTACCATAACACGCATCAAATACGCCCCGCCTAATGAAAAACGCATTGTTATTCGCCAAGTTAACGACTGTGCTCATACAGACGACGAAATGGAAACAGTTATACCATTAAAAGACGCTGGTGTATCTATCCATGACGCTCTTAAGCCATACCTTTTCCCCGAGGACAGATCCAAGCAGTTAGCATATACTGTTGACATATTTCTACCGTTGGATGTCCTAAAGGTTTGGACACGCTTTAGAAATACACATTTCCATTTTTCTTTTCAATCTTAAAAAGAGTCTCACCCGTAAATGGTTAAAATCTGTCATTAGTTAACAAGTGAGATCATGAGAGCATGAGACCATAGCCTTGACCTCTGACCACAACCTCCATGATCACTTTAGCCTTGACCTCTGATCCCAACCGCCATGAACACCA
>NW_019773903.1:346246-360309 GCF_001039355.2 Lingula anatina | reverse complement strand
TCCCTGACCTTTGACCTTAACCACCGTGACCACCATAGCCTAGACCTCTGACCCAAACCCCCATGCCCACCATATCCCTGACCTTTGACCTTAACCACCATGACCACCATAGCCTTGACCTCTGATCTCAACCACCATGACCACCATAGCCTTGACCTCTAAACCAAACCACCATGTCCACTATAGCCTTGACCTCTAACCCCAACCGCCATGACCATCATAGTCTTTACCTCTGATCCTAACTGCCATGACCTCATAGTCTTGACCTCTGACCGCAACCACCATGACCACCATGGCCTTGACCTCTGACCCCAATCGCCATGATCACCATAGCCTTGACCTCTGACGCCAACAGCCATGACCATAATAGCATTGACCTCTGACCCCGACTGCCATGACCACCATAGCCTTGACCTATGACCCCGACTACCATGACCACCACAGCCTTGACCTCTAACCTCAACCGCCATGACCACCATAGCCTTGACCGCTGACCCCAAATGCCATGACCATAATAGCCTTGACCTATGACCCCGACTGCCATGACCATCATAGCCTTGACCTCTGACCCCTACTGCCATGACTACACCGCTATGACTAACACAGCCGCCATATTACTGCTTATTATTGAATTCTTATCTTCACCGAAATCTCATCTTTAGCGTTTGAATTTCAGAGTGGAGTGTACATCGTGGACACGCCTGGTATAGGGGAGAGTGAAATCATGGATCGGATACTGACAGATTTCATTGACCAAAACAGTGTATTTGCCTTCATTTACGTCATTCTAAGCGATAATGCCGGCGGCGTGCAGGAAGACAGGGTAACAAGACATTTCTCACGTGTGGCAGTTGGGACATTGAAAGTCGAGAAGATTTTTGATTCATCTAAGCGAGAATATTGTCTTACAGTTAATTAATCATCATATTATACAGAGAAGGAACAATTTTTCAATTATCTGATATCCGTTTCAGAAAATATCTGCACTGTTGGTATATATTTCAAATTTTTACTTGCTTTTCAGCTTCAAAAGCTGCTGAAAATGCTCGTTGAACATCAGGACGCTGACAGTGCAAACTCATTCGATCCTAGATCCGCCATTTTCGTTTGTAATCGATGGGATTTGGTTCCAAAAGAAGACAGGAAAATGGTGAAGGAAAAAATTATTAAGGATCTTGATAAATGTTGGCCTGGCATCAGTCCAGAGAAGCAGGTGTTCACCATGTCAGCAAAGAAAGCACGGGTCAGCATGGGACTGGGCTATGTAAGCGATGACTATGACACTCTACTAAATGGAATCAAGGAATTGGTGCCAATCAGCTTGCAAAGGCAGATTCTACTGAGTTATAAGTGAGTTTTAGAGTTTTTAAAAACGTGTCAACAATAATCTCACAAGTTCCTTATAATTACCGTGAAATGTAGATCGTGAAATGACATTTGATTTGGGCGACAATTTTTTTTCAGGTCACTCGTTCAGTCATTGCTGATGCCGTGTAATACCAGAAAAACTTAAAAACTATAAGCTCTACAAGCCTGTGTCCTAAATGAATAGAACATGTAAAACTATAGAGTCCAATGACAATTAAAAAATTAATTTAAAAACTTTTATTGAAAAAAGTTTTAGTAATTTATTTGACTGGCTTTTTTACTTAATATTGTACCATATTCTGCATTTTACTGTCTTAATATTTCCTATATATTTTTCAACTTTATTCAATTTATTTTGTTCATTTTACCTCTGTTAAGTCTACTGTACATTTGATTGGAATTTAGACTATAAAAAATATTATTATTGAAGTATAATTATTATAATTAAAATATTCATCTGAGTTTTTGTTACCTTGACTATTAATTTGGCGTATGGTAATTCACATCTGCGTTAGATTAGTTTCTTTACGGGCCGATGGTTTTCACTCTCACATATGTGCCCTTGTTTATGTTGAGCATCCTGAGGATAAGTGGTCTCCCAGCCTGAGCATAAGTGGTCCCTCAGCCTGTGGCTAAGTGGTCTCCCAGTCTGAGGCTAAGTGGTCTCCTAGCCTGAGGTTAAGCGGTCTCTCAGATTGAGGCTAAGTGGTGTCCCAGTCTGAGATTAGAGGTCTCCCAGCCTGAGGCTAATTGTGCCCCAGTCTGAGACTAAGTGGTCTCCCAGCCTGAGGCTAAGAGGTCTCCCAGTCTGAGGCTAAGTGGTCTCTTAGCCTGAGGTAAAGCGGTCTCTCACCATGAGGCTAAGTGATGTCCCAGCCTTAGGCTAAGTGCTGTCCCAGTCTGAGACTAAGTGGTCTCCCAGTCTGAGATTAACACCCCATTCTCATAGATTAGATCGACCTACATTGGATCGACTCAACTCCCTGGGGGTTCACGCTAAATGGCTGTCAGCCGGGCGGACATGAAAGTTAATTATCCCTTTCTGCTTGTAGTAGGCGGGGACGGACACTTAAGGCGGATTATCTGACAGTAATCTAGTGAGACTCCCCGCGGTGATAGATCGATCTAAAAGTTGTGAGAACAGAGCCTAAGTGGTCTCCCAGTCTGAGGCTAAGTGGTGTCCCAGTCTGAGCCGAGGTGGTCTCCCAGTCTGAGGTTAAGCTGTCTCTCAGATTGAGGCTAAGTGGTCTCCTAACCTGTAGTTAGGTGGTCTCCAAGCCTGAGGCTATGTGGTCTCCCTGCCTGAGGCTAAGTGGTGTCCCAGTCTGAGGCTAAGTGGTGTCCCAGTCTGAGGCTAAGTGGTCTCCCAGCCTAAGGCTAAGTGGTGTTCCAGTCTGAGGCTAAGTGGTGTCCCAGTCTGAGAATAAGTGGTCTCCCAGTGTGAGGCTTAGTGGTCTTCCAGTCTGAGTGGAATTGGTCTCCCAACCTGAGGCTAAGTGGTCTCCCAGCCTGAGGCTAAGTGGTCTCTTAGCCTGAGGTAAAGCGGTCTCTCACCCTGAGGCTAAGTGGTGTCCCAGTCTGAGGGGAATTCGTCTTCCAGCCTGTGGCTAAGTGGTCTCCTAGCCTGAGGCTAAGTGGTCTCCCAGCCTGAGATTAAGTGGTCTCCCAGTCTGAGTGNCTCCCAGTCTGAGGTTAACTGGTGTCCCAGCCTGAGGCTAAGTGGTGTCCCAGTCTGAGACTAAGTGGTCTCCCAGTCTGAGTCTAAGTGGTCTCCCATGATACTAAGTAGTCTCCCAGTCTGAGACTACGTAGTCTCCCATGGGACTAAGTGGTCTCCCAAGCTGAGGCTAAGTGGTGTCCCAGTCTGAGACTAAGTGGTCTCCCAGTCTGAGACTAAGTGGTGTCCCAGTCTGAGACTTAGTGGTCTCCCAGCCTGAGGCTAAGTGGTGTCCCAGTCTGAGACTAAGTGGTCTCCCAGTCTGAGACTAAGTGGTCTCCCATGAGACTAAGTGGTCTTCCAGTCTGAGACTAAGTGGTGTCCCAGTCTGAGACTTGCAGTCAGCCAAGGCACACGACAGTTAATTACCCCTTACAGCTTTTGGTATGCGTGACAGACGCTTAAGTGGGCTGAAGTGACAGTTTTCTAAATGGTCTCCCAGCCTGGGGTTAAGTGGTCTCGCAGATTGAGGCTAAGTGGTTTCCCAGCCTGAGACTAAGTGGTCTCCCAGCCTGAGGCTAATTGGTCTCCCAGCCTGATGCTAATTGGCCTCCCAGTCTGAGCCTAAGTGGTCTCCCAGCCTGAGGCTAAGTGGTGTCCCAGTCTGAGACTAAGTGGTCTCCCAGTCTGAGGCTAAGTGGTGTCCCAGCCTGAGACTAAGTGGTCTCCCAGTCTGAGGCTATGTGGTGTCCCAGCCTGAGGCTAAGTGGTCTCTCAGATTGATGCTTAGTGTTCTTCCAGCCCGTAGACAGTCACCTTTCGTGATTTACTTATTCTTATATCATTTTCCAGCTGGTTGCGACGGTTTGTTACCAGAACCATGACCACTGCCGAGGTTTACGTCTCCAATGCGTCTTTGTCCAAGGAAGACCTGTTGAAGGTACATCGCCAGGTGGAGCAAAAGCTGCAGACCTTTCGGGACAACGCTGATTCCAAGATGGAGGAACTCACAAAAGACTTAGAAGATAACATAGAATTTACGGCCACTTGTTTGAAAGATCACTTCTATACAACTGAGGTAAAACAGGAACTAACAGAGTGGAAATTGCCTGACACCCAAGGTGGATTACTCTTTGAGGACTTTGAATCGATAATAGAAGAAACCATTAATAAAAAAATTATGTCCATAATTTCAAGCTGGGAGAAAAAGGGGAACTACATGGCTGCTGCACTGGAGTCGCAGTTTAAAAAGTATGCCACGCACTTTCAACTGCTTGAAAGTGAATTGAAGCAGATAGAAGATGAACTGATTGAAAAAACGAATGCATACCCCATGGGAAATTTGCAGGACATCACAGATGAGTTTCATATCGATGTGGAAGGATTGATGGATGATGACGTAGCCAGGACGCCGATCATGACATTAAAAGAAAAAGTCGCCATTGGTCTGTTTGCACCGGTAATTCTGCCCGTTGGTTTCGTAGCTGGAATCTTTGCGGCAATTCCGATGGCCCTGCTTGGACTTTCCAGTATTAAGAAATGGATACGCCGCAAGAGACAGGACGAAGTTGTACATCTCTATCGTGCCGACCCAACAGATTTTTCTGACAAAACAAGCAAACAAGATATGTGAAGTCTTCCAGGATTTAGGCCACTGCAAGGAGTGCATGGAAGGCCGATTTGAAGATGCCTCACACCAACTCGAGATCATGAAAACTCACATTCCAAAGTTAGTAGAAGGCACACAAAGGCTTTTAACATGCATTCAAGACGATCAGCGTTCCAAAGACAAAATAATTGATACCTACAGACCCCTTGTGGAAACGCTTGGCATTGGCCAGGGATCAATTTTGTATCGCCTGGAGAGATTCTATTTGAAATTCATTGATAGAAAATCATATGGGGTTGAAAGCTTTTCAACCATTCAACCAACTGATTCCATTGTTAGAAGCGGGATCTGGTCGCAGGTCTACCCATTACACCTGAAAGATTCCGGAGAGAAAGTGATGATCAAGGCATATCTAGAAGTTACGGAGGATGATGTTTTAGATGATATTGCAGCTTTGAGGTGAGAAAATGGGTATTTTAGCATGTGCGTTTATGCACCTGTAGCTGAATGCGTTTTTGTTTCTGTGTGCGTTTGTGCGTGATTATGTGTATAATAATAATGTTTTAATCAAAATGTGCATTCCACTATTGCTTTTATTATTTTTTCAATTGTATTATTATTATTATTATTATTATTATTATTATTATTATTATTACTATTTGCATGTAATGTAAAATTGTTTATTAAGTGTGTGTTGGGTTCTTGTATAATTATTTTTTATAAATTAATATTCATACATAAAATGTTCATATGGGATATCAGAATGCATTTAATTAAATCTGCTAACAGCTCACACACTATAACTACGACACGTGCACATTTGCAGTGTTCTTATTTGCCCTTTTAAGTCATTACTTTTTATTACACTAGTAACTATACTCTAAATGGAAAGGCAATAGATGTTATAATGTTCTTTACGTTTTGTTATTTGCAGATTTTTGGGAAAACCCGGGGAGATATATGTCCCTGCACTAATGGGGAGTTTCAATGACCCGTCTACCAGCCTGCCGTCCTTGGTGTTCAGTGGCACAATAATGAGCTTGCGAAAACGGTGTGTCCGAAAAATAGGTCAGTTTTGTTAGAGTATTAACTGGTGCTGTATGCCTTCTGTATTGTAGAAATAAGTTATAATACGATTGCTAACAAGTTAAACACACCACGCCTATACCGCACTACATCCCACCTCGATCCTTTGATGTCTGTTGATTATCAGATATTGTTAAATTTAGATTTGCTCTTCCACGCGATCACCCCATAGCTACTGTGCGTTTCAAAACCTTTACATCATATGTTTGGTTTACAGTCAAAGCCAATAAATATTTTACAGGGCACAAATAGAATAGCAACTTATGATTATTAAACTGAATTTTTAATGTATATGCATGGTTGATTTACTGAATAGTTTATAAATGTATGAATGTATGACGGATGCAATTAGTTGAATGAACCCGTTGAAGACCTGCAAAATGTGTTCGATTGCAAACAGAACATGAATGGTTAATTTGCTGAATGGTTTATGAATGTATGAACCGATGCAAACAGCTGAATTTATCCTTTGTTGACCTGGAAAGCGTGAAAGCCAGAAAGCGTGACTGCGCTTTTTGCAACCGCAACGCACCTTGCAACCAAGGCACTGACACGATTTCAAGTTGTATAGTGATACATATGAGATACATGGAATGTGTTCGGGGCTGAGTGAGACATTTAAACATTTAGGATTTATACATTTATTGTCAGAGACATGAATCCTCTTATAGTGCGAATGAGGGCTGTCTTTTGGGTGGAAGATTCCATTTCCATTTTGTAATTTCCGCTGTATCCTTTTAGACCATTAGTGTCGACAAACGTACCATTGCACATTCCTGTCAATCCCAAAAGTTAAAAAATATACACACTGTTATGGTTGAGAAAAGTATACAGTGAGCAAAACTAAAGTCCCCCACCCTCGGAGACAGCCAGAGGCAGGCTGTTTCGAAAGGACCCTTGCACATCCCTAATGATAGGGCTATTAATCTCCCTATTAGCTTCAAGTCCCTTACTTAGGCCCACTCCCAATACAACGCCATTGAGCTAATAATCTCTTCCCTACACCTTTTTTCTCTAACGTATATTTGAGTTTTAAACAGTGCCTTAGAAAAGAAAATAGTGGCTAAATTAATTGCGGTTGTAAAATGCGTGCTGACGTTTTACTTTGATTTCAAAATGCACTGCAGTTACAAGATGCGTTTGGTTGCAATGCGGTTCTACACCTACTTTTTTTTCCTGTTAAATAGGCCACGTCTCATCAAAAGAGGATTGCAAGTGGCGGTTATTCGTCAGTTTGATCCCCCTTCTCCAGCAGCTGATAGACGCGTTGGAGTGGCTTCACCGAAAGGGTTTTGTTCATATGGAGTTGTCCATGGAGACGGTGATGGTGAGTATGGAGGTAAAAATGATGCATATATTGTTACTGCTGGGATTCCCCACAGAAATCTTAAACTACCATGGGTATTTGTTTTCGATGTCGATTTAGAGTTGTCATATGACGTCGTGGGATCTCGATTGGAAACCAGACATATGGACATACTGTATACTGTTTTTGCTGTTATATTTTACTATGAACAATTTTATATACCCTTTGTCTGCAAACCAGGAACAATAATAAGGTTTTTATACATGTAGGTGGATCAACCGCCGGAGAAACATGGACACATTCAACTCTTTAACATTGGGTGTCCAAGACCGGCGAATATCCCTTCAGCTGGACGCCTACAGCCCCTCGGTGCCTGCAGATATTTGCCGCTAGAGGTCCTCCAAGGCGGGGTGTACACACACGATGGCGACATCTATGGTTTTGGTTTGATAATGTGGGAGCTGTGGAACGGTCAGCAAGTCTACGATGATGCCAGTGACGTCACCGTAGAAGAGTTCACTAACCGTCTCCTAACAGGAGAGGCGGTGCTGTCAGCACTCAGCGATGTTCACGGTGCCAACGCCCAGGGACTGGAGACCAAGTGGTGGGCGATTATCCAGAAGTGCACCCAACGTCAGCCTGAAGAGCGACTTAATCAGAATCAGATAAAGAGAGAGTTGGAAGCATACGTTGGTAGTATACTTGCCAAACCAACACTGAAAAAGGGGTATGAACCAGTAACACCTCAACTGCCGCAAGTAAACTATAAACCGGGATATCGCAACCCTGATATCAGTGAATCCTGAATATTTCTTGCGTGAAACAAATTGGAAACCAAATACCACATAAATGTTGGTATAGTTGTGCTATGGCTAGCACAGCACTGAAAAAGTTCATTGGCTTGGATGAGCTTAGGTATAAAAAAGTGTTCTGGAGTGCTTTAAATAACGCAATATATGGCTAATAGGCGACTGTCCATGGTTAAGGGGAATTATGCTTGGCTGGTAACTAACTGATAACCAGTACTTCAATTTGATAGCCTATTAGTTTAAGGGACCGTTCTCATGAAAAATCTATTTTCTAAAAATCTATTGGCGGTATCTTGTGATCACGGTCTGTGCCCTGAATACCCCGCGGCGTAATTACTGGAATCGCGAGTGAGTTACTTCCAAAGCTCTTATTAATTCTCGGCTGTGCTCGGAGGAGATTCTGACACCTTGAAATCGCCATTTTAAAACTTTTTTCTAAGTTGGGCGATGGACAGTATTTCGTTTTTAGTGTTGTAGTGTATTGGTGGATAGTTTACACTGTTCCGTTGAGTATACAATGCAGCTACAGTTAACGATATTGGCACCCTCCTTATTTATTGCCTACATACATTTTTGGGGGTAAGAGATAAATCTTCAGCGTTCAGTGACTAAATTAATTTTAATTTAAATGTTAAAACATTTGCACGTCATCTTACGTGTGACGTCATAATTGCGACATTTCCATACATGTGTAGGTCTATTGAAGACAACCGAGTGATTATTTTTTAGAAAAAAAAGACAAAGGCGTGAATTGACAACATATTGAACCAAACAAGAAGTGTAATCATGAGTATTCTCCGCGGCATAGTGCAACCAGCAGCTTTTTTGCCATCTTATAAATTGCAGTCTATTTCCCTTGGGGGGGGGGGGGGGATAGCAGGTAACATTTATAAGCATATTACAATTTGTATATAATTTAAGGTGCCAAGCAATTTCTTTTTGAATTAGTCATTTCATCCTGCAAAGTCTGGTAGTACACCACTAATCCGAATTGGGGAGAAACCTACATTCGTCAGGACTTTAAATGATGTGTGTATACATTTGTTGAAATATATATACCAGCTAAGGTATCGACAAGTCATCCTATGCATTAAAATTTTTAATTTTTATTCATGTATATAGCGATTCCTGTATTTATGAGCTTATCTGTCAAATATAGGTATCAAGTATAGTGCACTTGTATGTGTGAAACACAAGCTACATGGTATTTGTATAGAACTAACAACAGCAATAATACATTGTCAGAAGGTGCAAGTGGGTGGCCTTGTGGCAGTTATTTCTTTACGATAGAGCACTGTTGCTTTTTTCAAAGGTGTACCTTATTGAAGTCATATAACAGCACATATAACGTACATACATAACGTTTTAAAAGACTGGCAAATAAAAGCTTTGAACATAGTAAAATGAGTATTTGACCAGCTTCAATCGCTTTTCCAAAAATCTTTAGAGTATGTTGGAACATTGATAAATGCTTGTGTGCGAATGCGCATTCCATAAAGTTCGCACAATTTACTCCCGGGACTGAACTGGTGTTTTCTAAATCTCTAACACTTCCTCATAATGTGACTAATATGAAATACATCAGAATCCCAACTGAGGGTGCTAAAGTTTATATTCAGGGCCAATAGATGGCAGTTTCTGTCCTCTTTCAGCCTTTTGCTGTTGCTTATTTCACTTGTTCACTATATTATGCTCAGGACCGAAGGGGAACTTGGTGATATTCTCCGCCCCGTTCTCTGTAACTATGAGGATATCGTGTTCTCTGTAGCCTCCTGCTCCTGGCAGACCCTCGGGGATCACAATCATTGGCTCCATGGAAATTACGTTACCTGGCTTCAGTACCGTGTCAATATCCTCTCGGAGTTCAAGATCTGAACAACAAAAAAAATTTAAAAAAACTTAATCCTCATTAGGAATCCAAGGGCGGGTTGGGGGAGGAGGGGGGGGGTTGGTGCCGACGTGTAAAAACCGAAACCAAGGGATTTGGATAAGTGACAGATAAATGTATATAGTGTAAGATATTGTTTAGAACTTAAATGAACTTTGAAAGTCGTCTATATCAGAACTTAAGGGAGTCATATCAAAGTAAAAAAAAAACTAAAAAATCACCCAGAGAGCATGCACATACTTCAGCCCAGGCAGCACTGCTCTCATTAATAATCATGCACTACTTATCAATGATCTAACTGTGTAATAAACTAAATCCTCATTATTACTTCATTAATTTTTAAATTAATCATCACCACTTTGTAGCTCGTTTCTGACCTAACCGAAAGATGTCTTTAAAACCCGTCTATTACTAATTGTCTGCTAACAAACAAAATATCAAAAACTAAACATTTGTTACTCGGTTCCCTCAGGACGGTTCATGACAATGTCATCAAAATCCACCCATAACTTGAATAAGTTTGATAGCAGACAGACAAACAGACGGATCCAAAAACAGCCTTCTTGGTGAAGGTTATAAATTAAATAACGAAATCCTGCTCCAGAACCTCGTCCAACACACCTGCTTCTCGTCCGTAATAATGACACAGCGTGCCAAAGGAGTGCCCATACCCAAAACTGCGGTATTCGAGCAGGTCGTGGCTCTGGTAGATCTCGTTTAACTCGTTGGCTATGTCGCTGCAGCGGACGCCCGGTTTGATAAGTGACAGACCACGGCGGTGGACCTCACAGTTGATCTCCCACAACTGTAGGTGGCGATGTGACTGCACTGTGTTCAGGAAGAGCGTTCTTTCCAACGCCGTGTAGTACCTAGCAAGAGGGGAAAACGATTCATTACAAATTTCTTGAAGTGTTTAATAAACATATAATGACTCTTGCACGCGCTTTCGAACCATCCGTTAGAAAAAAAACAGTGAAAATGTTCATTGTAAAATTAAAGAAAAGTCTTAAAATTATTTTTCATCTTTTATGAAACACTGTCTTCTGGTGTGGCTCGACACACTCTCGTAAAAGACGGGAAGAACAGACAGATAATAAACGCCTGTCACCTTGCTATTTTAGAGACAATTTAAACTGTATGCCCCTTTCCATAATATCNTGTTGATGCCTGACTGGAGCCAGGTCCAAGCTGGAAAGGAGTAGAGACCACTATTATTATTACACGTGCCTTGAAATTACTAAATCTCTGATAACACTTGCAAAGAAGCATCATAACTCATACAAGCTGGAAAGTAGGAGAGACCATTATTAATCGGGCCTGGAAGTTACTTAACCTCTGATAACACTTGCAAAGAAGCATCATAACTCATACAAGCTGGAAAGTAGGAGAGACCATTATTAATCGGGCCTGGAAGTTACTTAACCTCTGATAACACTTGCAAAGAAGCATCATAACTCATACAAGCTGGAAAGTAGGAGAGACCATTATTAATCGGGCCTGGAAGTTACTTAACCTCTGATAACACTTGCAAAGAAGCATCATAACTCATACAAGCTGGAAAGTAGGAGAGACCATTATTAATCGGGCCTGGAAGTTACTTAACCTCTGATAACACTTGCAAAGAAGCATCATAACTCATACAAGCTGGAAAGTAGGAGAGACCATTATTAATCGGGCCTGGAAGTTACTTAACCTCTGATAACACTTGCAAAGAAGCATCATAACTCATACAAGCTGGAAAGTAGGAGAGACCATTATTAATCGGGCCTGGAAGTTACTTAACCTCTGATAACACTTGCAAAGAAGCATCATAACTCATACAAGCTGGAAAGTAGGAGAGACCATTATTAATCGGGCCTGGAAGTTACTTAACCTCTGATAACACTTGCAAAGAAGCATCATAACTCATACAAGCTGGAAAGTAGGAGAGACCATTATTAATCGGGCCTGGAAGTTACTTAACCTCTGATAACACTTGCAAAGAAGCATCATAACTCATACAAGCTGGAAAGTAGGAGAGACCATTATTAATCGGGCCTGGAAGTTACTTAACCTCTGATAACACTTGCAAAGAAGCATCATAACTCATACAAGCTGGAAAGTAGGAGAGACCATTATTAATCGGGCCTGGAAGTTACTTAACCTCTGATAACACTTGCAAAGAAGCATCATAACTCATACAAGCTGGAAAGAAGGAGAGACCATTATTAATCTGGCCTGGAAGTTACTTAACCTCTGATAACACTTGCAAAGAAGCATCCTAACTCATACAAGCGAATTTATTTTTGTATACTTGTCGTACCATATTGTTCAGACTAGTAATTAATTCAATCTGAGTCGCGGGCCTGAGCGCGCGACTCGTAATACGTATTAACAGAAGTTTATAGCTCTTATCTAAAGTTAATCTCTTTTCTTATCTCATCTCCTTTAATTATAGTAAAGTCTCAATAAAGATACAAGTCTGTCGCGCAAAGTTAGGTATAAAATCAGGCTGCGACCTGGCAATAAACGAGTTTTGATTTTTGTAACTAAACAGTGGTGTTGCGTTACTCTTCTCTCCGGGCATAACCCAAGTCGGGAATCGCGTACCGAACCTAGAATCTTTCAACGGTGGATTAGAGCCCCTAGCGTCTAGATTATACCCGCGGTATAGCTAAGAAGTTAGTACAAATTTGGCGAAAGCTCGCACGCGATTCCGTAAAGTGACTTTAGTTATTTTCGGGGAGAATTGTAAAAACACTCACTAACGATGGCCGAGGGACACTGCAACGAGCAAGACGCTACCATCCAACTCGGAAACGAAATGCAGAGGTTAATGAGTACAATTTGATGTACAGTGGCGGATCCAGGATTATTTGAAGGGGGGTCCGCGAATGCAAAGCTGACATTCCCCCCACCCCCCTTGGCGTGGGTCTCCTGGCTCGCTGAAGGCCCCGAAATTATTTGGTATTTTAGAGGGCGCACGGTGCCGTTTGGTACGGTTTAGAACTACGATTCAGCCAGTAAAAATTCTGATTTCAATAGGGGACCATTGGTGTGATGTTTTTCGGAAATCAAAGGGGGTCAGGACCCCCCCCCCTCCCACTTTGACAATCCCCCCTAAACCCGCCACTGTTCTATACATTCAACTTACTGTCCATCAATTCCGACTCTGGAAAAGTTTTAGCAATCTCGCGAACCATAGCTCTGTTAGCTGCCATGGCAACTTCGTACTCTGGAATCCCTTCTTCAAGGACCTCTATGGCTGCATAACCACCAATATTCGCTATACGTGCGCCCTCTCTGATCAGTGCTATCTCTTCGTCCGACTTGTCCATGCGCAATTTCATGGTCGCTTTTCCCACGTCAACTTTTGATATGTGCGGGACAACGTGGTCTAACTTCCGGTAGTTTTCAATGTTCACGTGATCAAATTCAATCCCTAGATATCCAGTAATGTCGCCAAGTTCTTCTCTCACGACGGTGAAGAAATTATCGCGTTGCCAGTCAGTGTAGGTAATACAATCGCCGTAGGACTGACGCCATGGCTGCCCGCCATCCACGCCAGCAGCGAGGGTGAGGCACTTGTCGGGAGTGACAATTAGACCGTACGGACGGCCAAAGGCGGTGTACAGAAACCCGCTGAAGTAATTCACGTTGTGGTAAGAGGTTAGTAAGACGCCGCCAATCGCGTGGGTTGCCATGTACTTCCGTAGATTGTGAAGGCGTCGTGACATCTCATCATCTGAGAAAACTCGTTTAACCTGAAATCAAACATTTTGCTATCCTGTCACAATCCCTGCGCTCCCCCCCCCCCAAAAAAAAAAAATAATAATAATAATAAATAAATAAATAAATAAAATAAAAACAAAAGGATCCACAAGGCATCTTGCAGGCTAAATGAAGCCGATTTTTGAACAGAGCAAGCGTTATAATCAAGAGAGCTTTTCTTCAATAAAAAGAGCCGCGCATATTATTCTATCAATGTTTACCTTTTTCCCATTCCTCATATCGACTACTCTGGGTCTCTCAATGTCCCCATCAGGCAGCAGTTGACTGGCAGAATGCAGCAGTCTTTTGAAGTCGCCCTGACGTGCTGACATAACGCTAGACGGCGCTCGTGTCCATGCCACACTCTGTACAACCCCCATTAACATTTGTGCCACTTGTTTCATTTTTGCTTATTTATGTTCCACGACCCAAGCAGGACGTAGGTGCCTGTAATTACAAAATGAAATTTAAAATATTCATAGATGGACTGCATAAACGTGCATTGCGGTAGATAAATCCGTGTTCTTACAGTTGAAACTAGAAAAACACTCAGAGAGCGCAGACCGAGTTTGTGACACTTAGGAGAACGA
>NW_019773903.1:330964-345192 GCF_001039355.2 Lingula anatina | reverse complement strand
TTAGCATTATTTGTTCCGACTCGATCGTCGATGTCTTGAAAAAAAATTAAAGAAAACAGTCCTCACTTCCCTCTCCATGTAGCAGTCGCTCTGTGATTCATATTTATCTATATCGGAAAATAAACAACAAACTCCTGTTTACATGCACGTAAAGGCTCTAGTACTGACGAAGCACATACACGTACAGGTAAAATGGATGACTAAGGATTGTAAACGACTTCCTCAGGTAGACATACGTACACTTACCTGTGCTCTTCACTTTCCCTCAGTCTATAGATACGTCTTTTTCTCTCTTCTTAGTTTTCACTTGTGATTCATTTGTTTTGGTGTTTTCGAAGGCAAAGCCATTGTTTACGCAATGACCTAAAAATAACCAATCAGATTACAGTATCCAGTACACACCCCCATTCTCCTACTTGCTCCAACCGGCTTAAACCAAATGCTTTGAAGGAAATATTTAGGTCAGTAAATAAAAATAGAAACTCAGTCCCTCAACGTGACGATTTTATTTTGGCAATGTAGGTGAAATGACGTGACGCTTACTCTCTGACATATAATTTTTAAGGTAAAATACCCCACCTGACGCAGCAAGTGCGATATGCTTCTATAGAGCCTAACTAAACTCCTCGATCACCTTTGTAGAAAAGGCTACCTCAACCCTGACCTGTTAGATAAGGAATGTGTGAAAACGTGTTCTACTTCAGGGCCAGGCTGAGGAGGCGTATTGTTCTTACTCCACGTATTTTCAGCCACGCAAGTATGGATGTAGACAAGTAAAAGGAATAACACGCACACATTTTGGGAAACAAAATACATTTTGATATAGTATATTTTATAAAGTTAAATTTGAAGAAATAAAAGTTCTTTGATTGTTGTATGTAACTAGAGGCAGTTGTAGCCGGCCTTCAGCCCACTGACAACCTACACGGTTACTGCGGTTGTTTGTCTTCGTTCAATAGCTGACTGGCTTCCAACTGGGTTGTTTGTCTTTAATTGATAACTTGACAGGCTTGCAACTTGTTAAAACTAGGCCAGGTATCTGCCCAGAAGAGCTGCAGTTAGTCTGTTACGTAACGCTTCACTGGCTTGATAACAATACCGTCACTAAAGACAGATATGCTCCTTGGTATTGTGTAAGAGTTCAAGGCAATCAGACATTGCATTGCGAGCATGTTTTAAATTTTATTGGGGTGATTGTAAACCTTTTTTTTTTTTTTTTAATGCGTTCATTGACGTTTTCGGTTTCTCTTAGTAACAGTCAGTGATTAATTATGACCGGTACTTCCACGGCAATTAACCTAAATTTGAGAAGTAAATATAAGTTAGACTACAAATAGCCCAGAAAAAGCCACAGGGTGCCACTGTACAGTATATAAGGTCTTTATGTCAATGTGGCGGTGTTTTTTCCCTAGGAAAATTATGATGTTACCGGCGTCGATAAGCATTTTTTGTTTTTTTTAAATGATGATTGAGCTATTTTGTCCAGAATGCATTAATAGACAGTAGTTGAGATATTATAAGTACACGAATCATTTTTAGCTTTGAAGTGTAACATGTGTAAGTGTGAGGTGTGATTGTGGTAATGTATCGTGTCTTTTCGTGTCTTTTCGTTTGTGTTCGTCGTTCGTATTCGTCCGTTTTACTATAAATACATGCCCTCCCTCATTTGGCGGCACATTTGTTAACTCACGCTGTCCAACCTATTGCAGGTAAATATTGGCTTGTTTGTTTTTGTTTTTTAAGATTTTAATTTAGTCTTATTTTGTTATAGAGATAAGTATTTTTTAGTTCGTTTAGTTCATTCCGAATGTTATTTATTTATTTATTTATTTATTTATTTATTTATTATCACGTAATTTGTTCTGTTCGTTATTATTAGAAAGATTTGTCATCTCACACTGTCCAACCTATTACAGGTATAATAATAAATAATACGAGTCCCTACCAATCAGTCTCAGTCTGGTACAGAAGGAAACAGACTAACTGCAGCCCTTCTGGTCAGATATGAAAATGTGACTTTGGGAAATTTCTAAACGCGCATAGTATAAATTCATTAACTATTTAGGGACATTTTAGGATACCAAGTATATAAACAGTGCCCGTTCATTTTTCCATAATCAGAGTGAACGCTAGTTGGTGCATCTCTGAAACTACAAAGTGAAACGAAAAAAGGATTTTTAAAGGGATAATAACTCTTCGTATGAGATCTATATTTCATAATAAAAACCTTGTGAATAACTTATAGAAATATTATATATTCTGTTTTACCACAAAAACAGCAGTTATAGCTTTTATTCTGATATTTGAACTTGTCTTTAGACCATGTGACCTCCATTGATGTCTATACTCTGTTAAAATCTCTTAAGAGATTTTAACAAAAACCCAAACTTTTAAGAAAAAAACCAGGGACTAACTTTGAATATAAAAATGGATTCATTAACCATTGGTAAGTATGGGAAAATTGTTGTTTACTCCAGGAAAATTCATTTTTTGGCAGAAACGAAGAGTTATTATTGCTTTAATGTTGGAATTTATTTACTGGTAATCGTTTAAGATGAAATGTGTTTAATCTTGTAATTAAAAAATGTCACTTTCTCGAAAGTTTATTTCACACATATTCAAGTTCTATTTTATGCAGTAACCATATGCAATCAGACAGAGCCCTAGAAGTGCTTAGCTTTATTAAATTATATTTACTCAGCGTTCAGGGGTCTTAGCTTCTGTGGTTGAATTACTAAACCCAGCTCCTATACATTTGTCTGCAATTGACAAGATTACACTACTGACGCTCGACTCACCCGACGTTACGCTATCCACGTCGGAGCTACGCCCGGGGTGGTTGCACACTCTACTTATTATGTCGGAGGACGCTGTCTCAATTTGGTTAGACTTTGTGTCAGGCGTGATCTTCTGTGTTAAATGACACGCCGAAGACATGTATTCCATGGGAGTTTTAAAGAACGAAGCTGATGTTGATGATGAATCTGCTGGGAAAACATTGTTTCCAACTTCTCTCGAAGAACGCATTGGTTTAGCAGTCGTGCCGGAGAAATAAATTCTGTTACACGATCCATTCATTGCGTCCGAGGTCTTGGTGCCACATTCTTCGCCACACCGGAGTGAGTGAAAACCAGTTCCGGCCAAAGACAGGCAACTTTTGGAGGAGAAATAGCCCAAGTGGATAAAGTGACTCTCAGCTGCGGAACTACGGTAAATTTCTGTGTCCGACCGCCGTCGTTGCGGTGAATTTTCTTGTCCACCTCCCACTGCGCGGAGTTGCTCGTCTAAGACATGTTGCTCTATTAACGGGAGGGGCTCACTGCAGGTACACTGAAGTGGCAGCTGCTCAGAGGACAGCGGTATGACATCAGAACATGAGGTGTGGGGTACCGCACCTGTGGGGTCCATTGTCAAACCTTTGTCCGAACCCAGAGCTGCACCAATGGCACTCGGTGTGGCGACCAGTAGAGCCTTGCCTCTGTTAGAAGCGCCAGTTATACCAACACCGCCAGCGCTTGTGTCAATGTTTGAACCGCCTCCTAGGATGGAGGGGCAGGGGAAAGACACCCCCATCTCTGTTTTCTTGAGCTCTGACAAAATGTTCTCCATACTGGATGTTCGATGAGGTTTTGGTTTGTGTTGGGCGGATAAAGAAACTTTTTGCAGGTCTGTTTCTAGGACGGATAAAAGATCAACATAAGTTTGTTCCTGTTCCGTTTGTCCTGGCGTTCCTCGAGCCTCAGCCGGCTTGATAAGGTTCAACAGACTGTCCAGATGGTTCTCCAGCCTAAGAAAAAATAAAATGATGAAACGTGTATAATAAGGACATACAGCCAGGCTTTTTCAACTGATCAAACCCCACGCTTTTGGTTGATTACGAGAACTCTCTGCTACGATTTCATTAGTTAAAACAATGAATTTAATCCACCGAAGTTCATTTTCAGAACTACATACTTTAAGAATTTGATTTCGCACACTCTGGGCTCCAGCTCTAGTATCTTGTAGTAGAGGAGGTTCCTCGAGACCTCGTCAAGATACTCCCTCGTGCACCTGCCCAGCGGGACGCCTCTCTCTGGAACCAGTTGTTGTTTGGCCTTGCTGTAGTCCTGTTTGAAGTCGGCTATGATTTGGTCATACTCGTCCTTCTGAAGGTACCGCCGAAGTCGTTGTAACTTTTGCTCAATCACTTTATACTGCTCCCTTACTGATAGCCGGAAAAATGGATCTAGCTGCTCGTTTTTACGGGAACTTTTTATCGTGGAATCATCTTGCAGCGAGGAGCCTGAGGAAACAGAGGGAGGGTCGGGGCCTGTGGTGGTCTGTCCGTCATCCGTGTCAGGACATGCTGCTGCTGACTCCAGTGGTTGTGAGACTGGCGCAGGATTGTCATGGCTCTTTGGGCATTTTCCCGGGCATCTGTTTGTAGTTTGGGAATCGGTTGATAGGCGCACTGATTTCTGAGGCGTTTTCTTTATGATCTTTTTTCCTGAATACAATGTGAAAATATTAAAATACTGTAATTTTTTATATTTCATAAACCCAACTTTTTTTCTTTTCCATTCTGACATCTTGGATATAATGGTTTGAAATAATAGGAACTCGTTACCATTTGCTAAGAAGCGTTTCGATCTCAATAAGAGCAGCCTTCTTTTCACAGTTGCAGTGAGTAACATTATAAACATACGTTTCTTTCTCTTGCCCAGTGGTGAAGCGGTGGGTTCAACAGGTTCTCCCAGGGCTTGTCTTGCCCGATCAACATACGGGGCTTTCTCGCTGTCTTCCGTGGCGCACCACTTCCGCTCAAGAAGTAGATCGACCAGCTCATCGCTACTGGCCGGATACCCTTGCTCGAACTTAGAGCGGCGCTCACTAAGATGACACGAAGACAACTACATAGTCCACCAAAGAAAACTTATGAATTCCAAATGTGGCAGATTTGCTTTTTCGTTATGTGAGATGCACTAAAAATTTGCAGCCCCTTAATAATTAGGCCTTACCCCAGTACGGTCTTTCAATTTATGAACGTCACCTTCAAATAATGAAATTCATTGCGCAATGATAATTTGATATTACCGGTGTAGTTTCTAAAAAAGTATAACGTTTTAAAAGAAACTCGATTTGACCTCGATTTGTGCACACTTATAGCAGAAGCACCGTCGCCCTTCCTACCCGTACTCCCTCCGATAATAGTGAGTAGGCTAGTTCGTAGATTGGTCAAAATAAAAGTGAAGTAATTTTATCAGATACCCACAGTTCTCTCATTTCAAATATCCACTGTTTTCTAAACTCCAGTATCAAGAAGAATACAATTGTAATCCCTTTCCACCTAAATAAACGAAATTACCTTGCCCACAATAAAAATGCACTCCGGTTAAGGTTCCTCTGACTGTCCTTTGGTTTATCAGCCACAGGGTGTCCGCCAGGGGACGCTGGGGTGTGTATACTGCCAGCCACCAGGGGGCGTATGGTGCCATGAGGATCTTTATCTGTGTCGTCTTGGGTTTGTTTCCTCTGCGAGGTAAGGCCGAGCATTTCAGCTTTCTTTTTGATAGATGTCTGCGCTGGTAATACTGGGGGAGTTGTTGTTGATGACGTAGAAGTGTTCAACTCATTACTGCTGTCGTTCAAAGACTTGGCATTTGACGACATATCGTTACTGCCGGGAACGGTCTCCTCTGCAATCTGTGTGTCTTTCTCGGGCATTGTTTTACTCTCTCTCTCTCTGTTAGAACAGACACAGTCGACTGAGGGCCCGCTGATACTATGTCTATCTACAGAGAGGCACGACACAACTTCCTCCAAGCTGTTTTTACATGAAAATACAGAAAATATACATAAATTCCAGTGCGAGGTTTAATATTGGTTAACGATATATTTTACACAGGGTGGCGATGATACAGTATATATACGTAACATACATGTGCATAACTTTTTAGGTGTCGATTTTTTTACAAATCTTTCATAAACGTACCAAATAACAAATTGGGTTTTTTACCACTCGATGAATTTTTTTTCAGTATGTTTGACAGTTAGCTAAAGAATTTTGTTGCCAAACATATGGGACCTCACTGCTTGTCTATACTTGCCTGCAACTCTGTGTCACCGTCATCGGGCTGTCGTCTTTGGAGAGAGTAGGAGACTTTTGACTGGTAGACGACATGCCATTTCTCGGCAAAGAAAACGTAATAGGTTTTACTTCGACGGCTTTTTTACATCCTGTAAGTGCGTTAGTCTTATTCACTTCGGTATCTTTGTTTATGCACTTGGGGTTCCCTTCCGGATGCAAGGTTATTTTCAAACGGATTGGAGGACGCTCCTGCTCGGTAGATGTGTAATGTTCCTGAATGCTGGCCTGAAGTTTTGGTGATGTTGCTATGTGACGGTCACGAGCAGTAACTGCGGTTGAACCAGATTCTGTGTCGGTACTGACCGTCTTATCCTCTGGAAATAACTCGGTTTTTGTGCCACTGGTATTACGGCAGGCTCGGTTCAGTTTCGTACGGTGTGCGGCCATCTTTGCATTTGATGGTGGAGACGGCGTTACGCTGACAGGCATTTTATCGGATATTGTTAACCTTTTGTCTCCCAAAGGCGTATTTTTCCTCCCACTTCCAGGTGAGAAATACACAAATTCGGAGTCTTGCAGGAACCGTCTGTTGAGAGTCCTCTCGCTGATCCGTGCGCTACGTTTGGGTGTCGTCTCTTCCATGGCCACTGTCTTCTTTTGTGGCGGTGTCTTGTCGGTAGGAGTACTAGTTCTTCGTGGGCTGATTGGCTTCCTATCCTTAGATTCTTTCATCGCGTGAAATGAGGTGTTGCTCTCAGGATTCACGTTTGTATTTCTTTCCATTGTTTCCGTTGTCAGCGACTCATCCTGCGTGGTGGTCACAGTCATCCTCCGCGGTAATGGGCCAGTTACAGGACTCGGCATACTTCTTATCAAAGCACTGCCTTTGTTTGTGTTTTCAACTATTGACGATTTATTTGAAATCGACTCGTGCATAAGACGTGGCTTAACCGAATGCCTATCGACCGGGGCACAGGCTGTCTGGTACTCTGCACGTTCTAGGGATGACGTGGACGACGGCGTGTGCGTTTTGATTCCGAAATATTTCTTTGGAGTCAAAAATGAAGTCGTTTCATCGTTGGTTGTATCTTCCGGTACCTCTGTCCTAGAACATATCCCATGAAACTCCTCTGTCTTGATACCGTCTCCGTGTAGTGTTATTACCGGTGTTTCACACTTCTCCTGATTTCCGGTATGGGCAAGTAGAGGCGTCCATGACACCTCATCAGCTGAGGTGTTAAACTCTGTTGTTTCTGTGGGGGTTGCTACTCTTGATATTTTGACATCGTCCTTCACTACCACAGGGCTACATTGCGGCTCTGTTATTGAACTTCTGCATTTTTCTGAGTGCGATCCATCAGACGGAGACCCTGAAGTTGCATTCGTGTGTATTTGACTGGTTTCAACAGCATCTGTTAATTCAAAAGATGTTACAGCTGAGTTTGTGTCCTCTTTGGTCGAGTTCAACTTTCTTGGTAAGACCTCTGTATTCGCTTCTTTTGGTTTTGAATGGTTATCTATTACACGCTTATCAGCAGCTATTGACGACTTAGGGACACCGGTGGTCTTCCTGCCTGCATGTTTTTGATGTATGTTAATTTTCTTTTCGGGGCTAACTGTTTTACTTGCATTGGAAATATTAAGAACCACTTTGCATTTCTTGGGTATTTTTGGTTTAATCGAGTTGAGAACTTTTTGTAAAGTTTCATAGATATATGTGTTCGTCAGCAGTGAATGCACTGGTTTATTGGGCGTGTTATTGCCAACCCTCTTACACTTATGTTCTGTGTGTCCAGTTCTCGTGTCGTCTGCTGTAAGAGCCATGGTTGGCACTCCATCTTCGGTTCCAATTTCTTCTCGGTCCGAGGTATATTTATCTTCTGTGCATTTTTGATCAAACCGCCGTGGGGTTGGCCCAGCTGTGTCACTGGAGAAGATGGCTGTGTTGGGGTCACTGTTGTGTAATGTGTCGTCAGATGTCTTGGGGAACTCCTGATCTACTTGTAACCTTGTTTCTCCTGCGTCCTTGACGTCAGATAGGTTTCTCTTTTTTGAAATATATTGTCCCTTGCTTCTCGGGGTATTTGGCAGACCGCCCCAGAGATCACCCGTGTCTACTTCACTTCTTAATTTTAACCGTGGGATGTGCATGTTACTGCCGCGAACGCCATCTTTAGAAGTGGCGGCAATAAAAGTTGTTTCTTGGGCAGCTCTCTGTGACCTAGGCGATATACTGTCTGGTCCGTGTGTAAGCGAGTGATTGCATGTCCCCGATGATAACATATGTGATGCCTGGTTAGTGGTGTTAGTGAAGGGACAGTAACTTCCAGCAGCACCCCCATCTCCACCAGTTGTCCTCCCTGGACCTGTAGTACCTGCTGATTGGCAATTACTAGCACCTGGCTTAGCTTGGCTACAGCTGATCTTCGATTTCAATACATGATTTTCTGTCTCTTTTGGAAATGTTGGGTTCGTTTTGAAAACATTTGCATCTGTAGTCTGATCATCTGCTTTGTACACGGAAGTTTGCCTATTAGAAAAGCAAGAACTCAATTTAGATGCTGAGCGTGTCTTCATTTTCAGTGTTTGGTGCGTAGTTTCAGAAGCATTAATTGTTTTGTCTGGAGCTGGAGATCCTGATTTTGGAGAACAAACTTCTTTTTCAGACAAAGGACTTCCCGCATCAACTTTATCACACCGCAAGCGCCTTTTTGCGGGATGGAACTCAAGGCTGTCCTCTGTAATTGGCTGACTGAGAAGGCGACGTTTGGCGCTGATTGAGGTTTTATTGTTGTTTTTATCAGGATTGTTTCGTCTTGTGCTGCAGTTCTTGGACTGTGCCTCTTTACAACTGTCATTGACCGTCAATGGTGTCCTGTTAGCGGCCATTTGTATTGTTCTGGCACTGTCTTGTGTCTTTGGGGATGAATCACTTTTCAATTTCCGCGGGGTTTCGGTGTCTGTATTAGACAAAGTGTGCAATGGTTTCCCACTCCTCAAACCAGGTGACAAATCTTCGCGGACAGTCCAGTAGTCCTTAATTAGGTCCAACTGCCGGGATTTAGAACGCGGTGTGCTGGCATCTTGAAGCCGGGATTTAGAACGCGGTGTGCTGGCATAGTGCATCTGACCACAGTCTACTCTGGCGTCAGCGGACGAACAGCCCGCGCCATCAACTGTAGCGTCCACCTGGGGTGTGAAAACAAAACTTTGGCACATGTACAGATGTAAACAGTCGAGACCTCTGATTAATTACGAGTTATGATTAAAATGCTTTACAAATTTACTATTTAAGATCTAAAACAACAGCGTCCTTACCTATTGCGTTGTAGTTGACAATATATTTTAGCGCAATATATCATATTACACACCACAAGGAAAATTGAAATAATTTTGACTGCGTACTTATGGCACCAGTACGAAGGGGCTGCTTTCAATGTGCCGACTTATAGGGGGTGCTGAAGTTAGTGTCTAGTTTATAGTTTCTGGCAACCAGAAACCAGTGTCCTTTTTTGAAAAACGAACCTGACTGGCAACTAGAAACTAGTTTCTTTTTTTTAAGATTAATATAGTAACCAGAAATTAACATAGATTAATATAGATTAATATAGTAACCAGTGTTATTTTTCAAAAGCTATTCTGGCAACCAGAAACTAGCGTCGTTTTTCAGAATAATCGATTCTAATGCTGAGAATCGAGAATCGTTTTTGCGGTAGGAGACAAGAGTGAAAAGGAGGGAGAGGTGACAAGCGTGTAGCGTCTACCACGACCAGGTAAACCTCACTGTGGAAGCTGGGCAGGGTGTTACGGTCAATCTCCGCCCTGCGGGGAGGCCGAGACGACCTCTGATCAGAGTCTACCCAGCGAACACGTCACGTTTGGACCACGTGGCTAGCACGTTGCTGTCACATTATAACGCCAATGCAACGTGCTAGCCACGTGATTCGAATGATTTTCGAGGGGTGTTTCACGAAGCAGTCGTTATCTCATAGCTAAATTCAGTCGAAAAGTTCTGTCGTAAGTTCTCTTGTCATCACCGTACTCTCGAAACAGTCCACCAGATGTGGAACTAGAATCGTTTTTGAAAAACGACACTAGTTTCTGGTTGCCAGGTGCGTTCTTGAAAAACGAAACTGAACACTAGACAATAACTTTAGCGCCCCCGATTTAATACTTATTTTGTTACATTTGCTGGATACATCCAGCTTTCATCAGTGTGTTCTGGGTTTTTATTGCTTGGACATATACTATCATGTAATAATATACAAATGAACAAATAAGTAATGGAAATATAACTTAAAAAATGCAGCTAGGTCGACCATTATTCCCTAGCGACAAACATCGGCCTATTTGTACACGGTAAAATACACGGTAAAATACACGGTAAAATACAAGTAATTTTGAGTCAACTACCTTGTTTTTAATATTTTTTCAAATATAGAAAAAATTTAAAAACTCACCGAAATAATATTACTCATAAATATCACTATTAAATTCTGTCTTTGTGGAAATTGCACATTTGGTTTATATTTTCATTAACAATCATCTTAATAATGCCGATTTAACGTCTTCCTTATCTAGCTAATAGGGTTTATAGAATACATTGACAGATTCACATGCATTTTTGTGTACATGCAAGTGTATTTGATGTAGAGCTAACATAACAAGTTGTAACATAAATACGGCCCGGAAGAAAGATTTTTCAAGTGATGTTTTATCTATCAAAAAGACTTTCGGCTTTTGAACTATTTAAATCGAATATTAGAGCTTAGATCTACCTTTTCTGGTGTGTGGTATTTCTCAACATTCTCTGCGCTGGTATGATCCTTCTTCTTTTTCCTCTGCTTGAAAAGCGTGGAGCAACTTTCAACAATTCTCCTCTTTAAAGACGTCGATGAAGATTTTCTTCTTGTCGTCGGCATTTTAATTTTACAATATGCTGCTTCCTGTCATAGTTATAATTCTATTTCACCGGTAAACACCCATCTTTGTAAATATATTCATTGTGTACCGGCAGAAACGTGCTTTCGCGTTAACGCCTACGCCATGACGTCATGAAGGTTATCACGTGCTACAACGGCCGTGTACAGTGACGTCGTACTCTTTGATTATTTTGATTCGATACATTTTTTCCTTTTTTATTTATTATTTTTATTATTAAGATATAGATCTCGTTCTATACAGTCAAGTTTAATTGTTTTTAATCTTTCATTCTTTTAAATGAAAGACTGATAAATCGCAAATCAAACAATAATATATTATATAATAAACAAGCACAGAACGTTCCCTGTGACCTAGGAAGGAATAGGAATTCGTTATTGATAAACACCTTCACATACAATCATCGGATCTTGGACGTGGACATAACTACATCAATTAAATAAGTATTTAAATCAAAAGATAGATAGCAACACAATTACATAGTATACATATGAATAAAGCATGTTGTAATCACACCGTGTGTAAGGTTTGATCCACTCCCCCAGTCACTTGCTCATATAGTGAGTGTATATCGCACCCTAACATCAGGGGTTATTAGAATAAACAAAAGAATAAACAGTTGTTATAATTAACCTAATATCAATTTTCCGTATGACCAGGAGCTATGGGCTGGACTCTTCTTTCCATGCATTTTTGGACAAGTATAAGAAGTAACTTTACTACGTCCATTTCCCTAGGTCGTATTACGGTTTTGGAGAGCTCATCAGTATCATTGGCGTTTACATTAACGAGGCTTTGGATGTTAAAGTCCTATTATGCCTAGTACCCCTTTCTATTGGCAGACAGCGAGCGCTTATTTTTAATTTAGAGAGATTAGCTCTTAGAGTCGGACAAAATATCGTTTTCCAGAATGGTTTCTAGCGGTCTGTACAGGGCTGTTGAAGAGGCGGTTTTTAACTTTGAAAAAAAAGAAAGCTTTTTGCGCCTTTTCCTCATCATTTTCGGGGAAATAAAACCCAAAGAAAGCTCGCAGAAGTTAAGCTATTTTATTGCTGTTGTCATTACAATTTCGATAAAATAAAATTAAGAAAAAAAAAAAAAAAACAGTTGTATATCTAAACAAAAAGAGCCCAGAAGAAACAAGCCACGAGGCGAAGCTGTAGCGACTGGAGAAGGTTGGATGAGGCTGTTTTTTCTCAACATTGCATTAGTTGCGACAGGAAGCATTTCAGCCAGGAGCAATCCGCTGAAATCCTCACAGCATTTCAACAGTTGAAATTGTATCAAATAATAATCTCAAGTAAAGCAGAGGCCAACACAGTATTATTACTATATCCCCCGCCTTCATGGTAATCTTAGCAACATACAGAGGATTGTGTTCGAAATGCTGGAAATGGTAGCGTTCACGATCAGAGATAAAGAATGACGACGTATAATGATGTACGGTATTATAACATGTATATCCCCATTATTTCAGACGATGCACTGTAATAGCCTCCTATTTTGCAAAGCAAAGCTGATTCTTAGGGCATACTGGCTGCAGTTTGCTGATTTGACAGTATTACACGTATGCTACTCCTTCCTATTGAAATATATGCTACGCCGAGCGACAATCTCCTTGATGTTGGATACATCAGAATCCTAGAAATGGAAAAGGACTCATAAACTCATAACATGGTGGCAGTGTGTGATATTGGTTGATATATAATGAACCTTCATTTAAAGCTCGACGGGCTCTGATAATGTACAACACGCTTTTGTAATGTGAGTTTTAGATGGCTTATTTGGGGTTTCTTTTTTTTTTTTTTTAATAAGGTATATGGACTGCATTTATCGAAAGTATTAAGTGAATCCTGGTGATATCCTTAGCGGACGCGGTACATTTAGAATCAGTCAATTAGGAAGACATAGAAAATACAATCTAATCAAGTGCAAAAGAAGCACTTGAAAAAATGGTGGAAAAACGGTGAAATATTTTTATCACCAATGAATGTGAACCTGCAAACGATAGATATTTTATAATGTGTAGCGAAGAAAAACGCTGTCATATGTAAAGAGCGCCATTTGTCGCGTATTAAGTGGTATGAAATGGGACAATGAAACGTACACAAGATGATGACTGCATTCGTCGAATAAAGCACTCGAGTCGCCCAGAGCTCTATAGCAGCAGATTGTGTAAGATGGAGAAATTAGGGAGGTAAAATTCATCTTCACCTCTTTTTTCAAACAAATTATAACTCAATCCCGTTTTATAATATACCAATTTATTTGTTTCTATGTATCTAACACATATTAGCTGTGGGTCAATAACAGCGTCTCCGCGGCGTACCATCTGGCATCTCATGACGGTCAGTTCAATATCGTGTTCATCAACGCCACACCGTAGTGACCACGCAGCTTCGCTGATTTAGCGTTTATTTCTAAGAAATGCTGATGCATTACTCTGTCGCTTTACATTTGCTCTATTTATGTAGATGTGCTGCTTATTTACTTGTAAATTGTTTTCTCACCTTTGAAAGAGCCTCGATTCTAGTTGATACTGTTTCGACTTCAAAGGACCCGATGTGTGAACTTGTTGTACACATACAGTAAAAATATATAGATCTTTATTTTATCCGAACCCCCAGTGTTCTCTTGTGACCTTACCGATCTATTGCACCCGCCGTGATTCAAAATAAGTGGCTATTTAGACGGCTAAGTACAGCATTCCTGGTCATTATTGGGGTCATCATAAGTGGCTACTTGACGGCTAAGTACAGCATTCCTGGTCATTATTGGGGTCATCATAAGTGGCTACTTGACGGCTAAGGACAGCATTCTTGGTCATTATTGGGGCCATCATAAGTGGCTATTTAGACGGCTAAGGACAGCATTCCTGTCCTTAGCCGTCTAAATAGCCACTTATGATGACCCCAATAATGACCAAGAATGCTGTCCTTAGCCGTCTAAATAGCCACTTATGATAACCCCTATTTAGACGGCTAAGGACAGCATTCTTGGTCATTATTGGGGTCATCATAAGTGGCTATTTAGACGGCTAAGGACAGCATTCCTGGTCATTATTGGGGTCATCATAAGTGGCTATTTAGACGGCTAAGGACAGCATTCCTGGTCATTATTGGGGTCATCATAAGTGGCTATTTAGACGGCTAAGGACAGCATTCCTGGTCATTATTGGGGTTATCATAAGTGGCTATTTAGACGGCTAAGGACAGCATTC
>NW_019773903.1:304522-320084 GCF_001039355.2 Lingula anatina | reverse complement strand
GTCACTGATTGTGAGACCTGACTATAAGAAAGCAAAGCATGGGCAATACTGTCACTGATTGTGAGACGTGACTATAAGAAAGCAAAGCATGGGCAATACTGTCACTGATTGTGAGACGTGACTATAAGAAAACTGTCACTGATTGTGAGACGTGACTATAAGAAAGCAAAGCATGGGTAATACTGTCACTGATTGTGAGACGTGACTATAAGAAAACAAAGCATGGGTAATACTGTCACTGATTGGGCTTGATTTTTCTGTTCATTTTTGGGGTAGGTGGAGAAGATAAAAAGCGCAACATAAGAAACAATCAGTGATGTAGCTAACACTAATAATCTTAGCTATTCTCTAGTTAAAGAATTGTATACCGTAGAGAGATGCAGTAAACTCTAGCTAATACTAATAATCTTAGCTATTCTCTTGTTAAAGAATTGTATACCGTAGAGAGATCCAGTAAACTCACACAAGTACGATGTGTGGTTTCCATATACCTTTTCGGGAAAAAAAAACTTTTCAGACTCAGCTCGTATTCTTTTGAAATGTTACACACCATTGATGTTGTCTACAAATGTGCTGGCATCTACACACAATATGAGTACCGTAAATAGCGGATATTTTGAACGATCTCCATAATTCAATAGCATTTAATCTATACTGCAAGTTTCAATTTGTCGTAATTTTCAGAGGCATAACCATCTTCTTTTCACATGTTGTCATACCTAGAATTTGCCATGACGGTACGCGTGTGTGTGTGTGTGTGCACAACAAATTTTAACAAAGACACGTATAAGCAATTAAAGCTGAAAATTTCATCCCAACATATCTCGAGAATTTTTTAAAATCTTAGGTGTCCGGCCCGTGTATACAGTAGCTTAACGAGGTGTCTCTCACCTTGCTCCAGTGCTCCTAACCTGTGGAATAGCTTCTGTGTGAGTAACGTCCACATGTGGCGTAATCCAACACAAAATAAAACAATTCTAATCTCATTACCAACTATCGAGCTGTGTTATTTTGTGCTGGCTTCAGTGGCGGTGTTAGGAGGAAGCTGTTCTCTGTTCTTCCACTCAAGAGCGGCCCCCAAGATATGTGCACATGCCTCGACAGTACTTGGTTATATAGTGGAACCAAACCTCTGCCATTGATTTTCTATGTCGAGTCTATACTGGTAGTCGTCTTCATCGAGATATTAACAGTTCGAACAGTACCGTTTATTTGTTTGTTTGTTTTGGTTATTGGAGAAAGTGTTGACAAATGCTGAAAATAGTCCAAATCATGCCTCAGTCATACCAAACGCGGAGCACCCTTCTACCTAATCAATAGCAACGCATTCTGTGGACAGAAGCTATTAAAAAACAAGCAGATAATAAACATTGCGTCTCCTGTTGCGTAAAGAGAAAATTGTCCTTCTTTCATCGACTTGAATGACACTGTGTGTGTCGATCGAAAGTTAAAAGGCAACATCAATTTAGTAGAATAACACGAAGGCAATAGAGAGAATACCCCGGGTTACACGCCGCAGTTAGCGATGTTTTCTCCTGGGGAAGTTCTTTCATCAGTTGTTAGAGACAGGAATGAATTATTATGTTAACTCCTCGTTACAAGGAAGGATAATCGTTTCTATTCAGATTGTGGTGATACAATAGAAAGCTATGGATTTTCACTCGACGCTTCTCGTATCCGTGGATTGAGACGAACTTTAAATGATAAGATGCCACTTTAAGAGTTGAGTTCAGACTTCATAAAAAAAATTCGAATGTAAGTAATTATGAAGCGTTGTGCGTAATCAGTTCAAACAATTTCCTACTTTATGTTGTCATATTTACCTTTTATTATATTGTATCGTATTTTACTGAGGTTTTACTTAACTCTATCACAGCAGTGTTGTCACTTACAGTAAACTATCAATATCTATCTGCAAACATTTGGATACGATTGTGAACGCCAGTAACACACACGTATGTGAGAACATTTCATTGATGTATAAGAAACATTGCAATATCAGTTTTATCAGCGCATGCCTGCAATTCAGTTATTAATTAAAGTGTGGTTAGCAAACTAAATGTAAAATCGTCGAGGAGTAATACACACGACTGCACGAGGCAGACGTTTTGTTAACTTACTGTAAGGGATCAGCTGGCAGGACAGGGAGGTCTGGAACAGTCCAGTCTTAAATATATATCCTTATCATAAAGATTTCATTAAGTCAATTCAAACGCAAGCGTCAGGCTTATATTCCTAAAATAGCTTCATATGCTGCATTCTTCATGTTGCCTGGGAGAGAATAGACGTTAGAACGTACGGCAGCAGCCGCCATGAAGACACTTGATAGCTCCACTCCACTCCAGATCTGAAGGGGAAAAAATCCATGTCAGAATACTTTCAGCNCGTGACTATAAGAAAACAAAGCATGGGTAATACTGTCACTGATTGTGAGACGTGACTATAAGAAAACAAAGCATGGGTAATACTGTCACTGATTGGGCTTGATTTTTCTGTTCATTTTTGGGGTAGGTGGAGAAGATAAAAAGCGCAACATAAGAAACAATCAGTGATGTAGCTAACACTAATAATCTTAGCTTTTCTCTAGTTAAAGAATTGTATACCGTAGAGAGATGCAGTAAACTCTAGCTAATACTAATAATCTTAGCTATTCTCTAGTTAAAGAATTGTATACCGTAGAGAGATCCAGTAAACTCACACAAGTACGATGTGTGGTTTCCATATACCTTTTCGGGAAAAAAAACTTTTCAGACTCAGCTCGTATTCTTTTGAAATGTTACACATCATTGATGTTGTCTACAAATGTGCTGGCATCTACACACACTATGTGAACCGTAAATAGCGGATATTTTGAACGATCTCCATAATTCAATAGCATTTAATCTATACTGCAAGTTTCAATTTGTCGTAATTTTCAGAGGCATAACCATCTTCTTTTCACATGTTGTCACACCTAGAATTTGCCATGACGGTACGCGTGTGTGTGTGTGTGTGTGCACAACAAATTTTAACAAAGACACGTATAAGCAATTAAAGCTGAAAATTTCATCCAAACATATCTCGAGATTTTTTTAAATCTTAGGTGTCGGGCCCGTGCATACAGTAGCTTAACGAGGTGTCTCTCACCTTGCTCCAGTGCTCCTAACCTGTGGAATAGCTTCTGTGTGAGTAACGTCCACATGTGGCGTAATCCAACACAAAATAAAACAATTCTAATCTCATTACCAAGTATTGAGCTCTGTTATTTTGTGCTGGCTTCAGTGGCGGTGTGAAGAGGAAGCTGTTCTCTGTTCTTCCACTCAAGAGCGGCCCCCAAGATATGTGCACATGCCTCGACAGTACTTGGTTATATAGTGCAACCAAACCTCTGCCATTGATTTTCTATGTCGAGTCTATACTGGTAGTCGTCTTCATCGAGATATTAAAAGTTCGAACAGTACCGTTTATTTGTTTGTTTGTTTTGGTTATTGGAGAAAGTGTTGACAAATGCTGAAAATAGTCCAAATCATGCCTCAGTCATACCAAACGCTGAGTACCCTTCTACCTAATCAATAGCAACGTATTCTGTGGAAAGAAGCTATTAAAAAACAAGCAGATAATAAACATTGCGTCTCCTGTTGCGTAAAGAGAAAATTGTCCTTCTTTCATCGACTTGAATGACACTGTGTGTGTCGATCGAAAGTTAAAAGGCAACATCAATTTAGTAGAATAACACGAAGGCAATAGAGAGAATACCCCGGGTTACACGCCGCAGTTAGCGATGTTTTCTCCTGGGGAAGTTCTTTCATCAGTTGTTAGAGACAGGAATGAATTATTATGTTAACTCCTCGTTACAAGGAAGGATAATCGTTTCTATTCAGATTGTGGGGATACAATAGAAAGCTATGGATTTTCACTCGACGCTTCTCGTATCCGTGGATTGAGGCGAACTTTAAATGATAAGATGCCACTTTAAGAGTTGAGTTCAGGCTTCATAAAAAAAAAAAAAATTCGAATTTAAGTAATTATGAAGCGTTGTGCGTAATCAGTGCAAACAATTTCCTACTTTATGTTGTCATATTTACCTTTTATTATATTGTATCGTATTTTACTGAGGTTGTACTTAAATCTATCACAGCAGTGTTGTCGATTACAGTACACTATCAATATCTATCTGCAAACACTTGGATACGATTGTGAACGTCAGTAACACACATGTATGTGAGAACATTTCATTGATGTATAAGAAACATTGCGATATCAGTTTTATCAGCGCATGCCTGCAATTCAGTTATTAATTAAAGTGTGGTTAGCAAGCTAAATGTAAAATCGTCGAGGAGTAATACACACGACTGCACGAGGCAGACGTTTTGTTAACTTACTGTAAGGGATCAGCTGGCAGGACAGGGAGGTCTGGAACAGTCCAGTCTTAGATATATATCCTTATCATAAAGATTTCATTAAGTCAATTCAAACGCAAGCGTCAGGCTTATATTCCTAAAATAGCTTCATATGCTGCATTCTTCATGTTGCCTGGGAGAGAATAGACGTTAGAACGTACGGCAGCAGCCGCCATGAAGACACTTGATAGCGCCACTCCACTCCAGATCTGAAGGGGAAAAAATCCATGTCAGAATACTTTCAGTAGGCAAGGTAAAAAACTGCACCAGTGCTTTAAAAAAGAATAAAAAACAGACAAATGGGGTTGCACAAAGACCAATATTTTCATCATCTCCAATATCACGTGTGTAATCGATTTATTGCGTTATTGATCTCGCTGGCTAATTGAACAAAGTCAGCGCAGTCACCGTGAAACCGACGACTGCTGTGAGGGGCGTAAGGACATTGATTTCTCGATTGCTATAAATTATTAATTTGAGAACTCTTTCTCACCTTCTAAATAAATGAGTAAATGAAGTGTTGGTCTATCCCATGTCGCCGGACGCTCTAGGGTGTTCTATTGCAGCGGCTAAAAGGCTTTGCATGTACAGCACGAGTCATACGAGGTACAGATAACGACACTGGATTCTGGAAAAATTCGGTGTGATCAGCAGATACCTGAGGCTGTATCGATTATTTTCTCTAATTCTGGGTTTGTGAATTTAAAGCGGCACAATATGGGAATTTATCTGTATCACCTTATTGCTTCATTATAGAAATCAAATATACATTAGTTCTTTGAGCCATACCCCTTAACATACACACACACACACACACACACACACACACAGAGAGAGAGAGAGAGAGAGAGAGAGAGAGAGAGAGGGAGATGGGGGAGAGAGAGAGGGGAGGCTGACTACCCATAGTAAGCTAAGCTAGACATGCGAGCTCCGTTATGAAGGTATACATTTATCAGGCTGTTTCTGTTCTTATGTGTAGTACATCTGATATTTAAATAGCTAATTACAACTTCTCTTTATTTCCCTGAAAAAAACCCTTCATGAAGAGATCTGACATTGCTAAAACGCCGTCAGTAGCGGCTACAAGTACGTCAAATAATCGCCGCTGAAAACATTTCTCAAACATTTCTGGGCCTTGCATGTCGTCCAAATCAATGATCATTACATTCTTCAAATAGAATTATTTTTTCTGCACAGAAAATAATCGAATCATACCCAAAAATTTCGCAAACGATCATGAAAGCGTGATTAAGCTCTTGTTTTTGAGTTGTTTTGATGAAAAAGTATATTGAAATTAGGCACGTAAGATCGAAATATAACGATTTTCTCAGGAAAAAAATGCTATTGAAAGATAAACAGATTGATTATGTATATTGTACCATTATAGAACACCTGTGTTGTAAAATTTAGTCTCACCAACCAAAACATAGAATAACACCGAATACGGAAGTCATTTCTGTTGAAAGGCACACGTGCACTCCCTTTGTACTCCGTTAAAAATTCATACAGCGTGCTTTTGGCAACTATTGCTTGCATTGATCAAATATTTTAATATGCGAATTTGTTTAAGTAGAAAACAAAGTATTTTATGTCAATATATTTACTGTAGTACAAAAGGCGACTTGTATGCTTTAGACCTGTCTATTTTAGACCACTCCATGAGTAACATATGACATAGCATGACACTCCAGCTAAACCACTGGAAGACGACTTGTATGCTTTAGACCACTCCATGAGTAACATATGACATAGCATGACATTCCAGCTAAACCAATGGAAGACGACTTGTATTCTTTAGACCACTCCATGAGTAACATATGACACAGCATGACATTCCAGCTAAACCAATGGAAGACGACTTGTATGCTTTAGACCACTCCATGAGTAACATATGACACAGCATGACATTCCAGCTAAACCAATGGAAGACGACTTGTATTCTTTAGACCACTCCATGAGTAACATATGACACAGCATGACATTCCAGCTAAACCAATGGAAGACGACTTGTATGCTTTAGACCACTCCATGAGTAACATATGACACAGCATGACATTCCAGCTAAACCAATGGAAGACGACTTGTATTCTTTAGACCACTCCATGAGTAACATATGACACAGCATGACATTCCAGCTAAACCAATGGAAGACGACTTGTATGCTTTAGACCACTCCATGAGTAACATATGACACAGCATGACATTCCAGCTAAACCAATGGAAGACGACTTGTATTCTTTAGACCACTCCATGAGTAACATATGACACAGCATGACATTCCAGCTAAACCAATGGAAGACGACTTGTATGCTTTAGACCACTCCATGAGTAACATATGACACAGCATGACATTCCAGCTAAACCAATGGAAGACGACTTGTATTCTTTAGACCACTCCATGAGTAACATATGACACAGCATGACATTCCAGCTAAACCAATGGAAGACGACTTGTATGCTTTAGACCACTCCATGAGTAACATATGACACAGCATGACATTCCAGCTAAACCAATGGAAGACGACTTGTATTCTTTAGACCACTCCATGAGTAACATATGACACAGCATGACATTCCAGCTAAACCAATGGAAGACGACTTGTATGCTTTAGACCACTCCATGAGTAACATATGACACAGCATGACATTCCAGCTAAACCAATGGAAGACGACTTGTATTCTTTAGACCACTCCATGAGTAACATATGACACAGCATGACATTCCAGCTAAACCAATGGAAGACGACTTGTATGCTTTAGACCACTCCATGAGTAACATATGACACAGCATGACATTCCAGCTAAACCAATGGAAGACGACTTGTATTCTTTAGACCACTCTACGAGTAACATATGACATAGCATGACATTCCAGCTAAACCAGTGGAAGAGACCATCGGACCGTTAACTAGAAATCACGCTCGACAAATTAAAAATTCTAATCAATGGCAAATGAAAGAACTGGTTATTTTGACATGAAGCTCTTTGTGAAACATATCAAAATCGCAATCAGTACTATTTCGAGCCAATAATTCACAGTTTATATCTTAACCGATGATGCCACTTACGTCACAGCGCAACTGGCGTCTTTTCCATACCCTCCCGTATTTTCCATACCCTCCTTTGGAGACGTCTTTTCCATACCCTCCGTGTGGCCGAGGGTAGAAACTTGCTGAGTTATTTCGTGTGTGGCTGAGGGTAGACACTTGCTGAGTTATTTCGTGTGTGGCCGAGGGTAGAAACTTGCTGAGTTATTTCATGTGTGGCCGAGGGGAGACACTTGCTGAGTTATTTCGTGTGTGGCTGAGGGTAGAAACTTGCTGAGTTATTTCGTGTGTGGCTGAGGGGAGAAACTTGCTGAGTTATTTCGTGTGTGGCTGAGGGGAGACACTTGCTGAGTTATTTCGTGTGTGGCTGAGGGGAGACACTTGCTGAGTTATTTCGTGTGTGGCTGAGGGGAGACACTTGCTGAGTTATTTCGTGTGTGGCTGAGTGGAGACACTTGCTAGGGGAAGAACTTTTCAACCTATTGTTGTGTATGTTTAGTCAAGGAGCTATACCACTCCTTGGTTTAGTCAACTGGGACGCCTTCAATCTCCGTTGTTGTCGACCAGGTACATATACATAGTTGCTGACACTTATCAGTTCACAGGTGAGAGTTAGCAGTCCTGCAGCCTGCTCAGATAGACAGCTAGTTATTGGTAACGTAGAGTTAGCTGTCCTGCAATCTGCTCAGATAGACAGCTAGTTATTGGTAACGAGAATGGTATAAACGGCTCACGTTCGGACGCAAGGAATACGAGAAAAGATCCAACATCTCAATTAGTCGCGATGACTTTTTCATAAGGTATCTCCAGCTTAAATCAATATATCTTGGGAAGTGGTTAACCAGCCTGCCTGTTAGCTAAATGCTGATTATTGATATGTAATTCTATAAGTCTTCGTCAGATATACATGTTATCATTACGTAATGCGGCGCTGCATTGACACCAGTTGTTTCCCACGGCGTTTGGTGGTTGAGATGCTCCATTGTGCTCGTGGCTCAACTGTCGCAATTACATTTTAGACCGATAATAGACTTCGTGCATGACTCAGTTCGTATTTTGTGAAATGCTCATACTTGATAACTGAAAAGGATGCCATGTATGGCGTCATGAAGCACGTTAACTCCATTTCATGAAAGAGAGGCTGATATAAACTTTGTGGGTCAAAATTTTTTTTAAATAATTAAAATAATCAAAACGTTTACTCTCCTCAGCTCTTCGTTAGCACCTTGTAAAAATTCTAAAATGGAACGTTGTTTGACATTTTTACAAAGATTTTAGTTTTATATCAGTGACTGCAGTCAAATTGTATTATTATTATTATTATTATTATTATTATTATTATTATTAAAATTGTAATGATGGTGTTGATAAAGCATGCTAATTATTATTATTATTATTATTATTATTATTATTATTATCAAATTAACCGTGACAGTCGTCACGGCGTGAAGGGCCTATACTTTGTGACGTGAATGTTGTCAGTATGACAAACACAGATAAAGATGTCGTTCTAACTGGGTCATGGTACGTATATCTCTTCACTGATATCATTATCAGGCTGTGTACATGTCACTGTGTTATTCCACATAGAAGTATGAGTACCCCACCACAGCATGAAGTAACGCAAACCCTGGGTCATAAACACACCTTTATACATCTACATCGCTGTTGACTTAACTGCGCACTTTTTATATGCGGCGAAGAAAAAACGTTCATGTTTTGCTTTCTTTTTTTGTGGCCCGTATCATTTCCACTTTAAGAAGTGTCCCGTGCTCTACCAGTCCATGCTGTCCTTAGAACATGACTCAGTGGCAGATAAGATGTGGGACGAGAAGAGCGTTACATCAAGACGGTTATATAGTGACAAAGACTATACAGGGAGGGCATCCGTTAATTAAAGTTAGACTATTTCTGTGTGTGAAACTCTAGTTTTACATGGATTGTCTTTCACACGGTCTAGTGGGAGAAACTTGCGGTCGTTCGTGAGAGGACAGATTACTAGAAACAGTAGCAAATAACACGGATATCAGCGTTTGACTCTTGAGTTACCTGTTAATGTGGTGATCTGGTTGAACAGCGCTGTTACTGCCGTGCTCTTGTAACATAGCAGTTATAACAAGTACGACTTGTTTTCTTAAATCTATATCATAACCACATGACCTGCCCTGAATGCGGAAGACGGAATATTAAAAAAATCAGCGCGATAAGTTGATAAGTGAGAAATAATAATTAACAACGGCACCTAAGTACTTGTAGACTGAGGACACCAGTGGTTGGCTAACACACCGGACTTTAACACCAACAATGGCGTCAGCAGCAAACCAGCGAGGTCCTATGTTTAAAGTGGTCCTTCTAGGCGAAGTGAACGTGGGGAAAACTACTTTCTTTTTACGTATGAAGAATGACAGGTTTATCAATGTCACAGAGGGTACACACACCATCGACAGCTGTTCCAGGGTGTTCAACATCAAAGGCGACCGGGTCACGGTACGTGGGGGGGGGGGGGGGGGGGGGCAGGGGGGGGTTCAGGGGGGGGGTTTGCTGGGGGGGGGGTGTGCTTTCGGGGGAGTCTAGGTTCGTGTTTACATTAGACATTGTTTGTACGCAATGTGTTAATCTTGCACGATGACTATTTTTGGCTAATATTTTGTGAAAACTGATGAGCTAGAGCGAAAATAAACCCAGAGTTACCAACCAGCCCTGTAAAAGATCAGAACCTTTATCATGTGACACGATTTATTGTATGTTTGTATATGAAAGTGCGCAATAGGTCGACTTTATAACTGTTACGGAAAGCCAATACACAGTATTAACGTGTGACCCAAATACCCCCTTTTTCTGTAACCCACCGTGTGGCCCACATCACAAACACTTACGCAAAGAATAAACTAGGTGCACTGCACAGTGATACTCAAAAGTTTTATTTTTAAAAGTTTCACTTTGTTGGAGCGCTAACGGTCAATTATTTTATTCTGTTTAGTTGGCGGTGTGGGACACAGCCGGAGTAGAACGGTTCCGTACCTTAACTCAGAACTACTACCGCAATACACACGCTGTGATCTTGATGTTCAGTCTGGACAACCCGTCTTCTCTCCACTATCTGCCGAAATGGGTAGACGACGCAGGCAGTTTCTCACCCGCTGGTAGATAGCTTTAGTACTGAGTAGTGTGTGTGTGTGTGTGTGTGTGTGTGTGTAAGCTTCTCATCTGCTGGTAGATAGCTTTAGTACTGAGTGGTGTGTGTGTGTGTGTGTGTAAGCTTCTCATCTGCTGGTAGATAGCTTTAGTACTGAGTGGTGTGTGTGTGTGTGTGTGTGTGTGTGTGTGTGTGTAAGCTTCTCATCTGCTGGTAGATAGCTTTAGTACTGAGTGGTATATGTGTGTGTGTGTGTGTGTGTGACTAAGTTTGTGTGTAAATCTTCAATTATATACCATGTACAATTATGTGTCTACAATATGTAAAATGTGAGATAGTAGCGTGCTTATCATGACAAAACTTATTTTTAGCCCTGAAGATCCTCATAGGCAACAAGTCGGATCTATATAGTAGTGTGGCGTCAGATACAATCAAAGATTTCGCGGCGGTCTATGACTGTGATCTAGTATTGCGACTGTCCTCAAAAACAGGTATGGGACGCAGTCTTTGTAAGTCTACAGTTTGATTAGCCAAATGTTTCTGCCACCAATTTAACCATCCTCTCTAGAAATATGAACAGAAAGGCCAAGGGACCTTCAATATCGGCCAGGGCATAGACAGCCTGCTAGCTCAGTATTTATGACGGTGTGTGGACCAGCAAGTGAAGACATGACTGTCCACACGATGAGGCATATGCACGCGCGTCTGCGTTTGCCTGTTTAAGTACGTACTTTCACCTTGGACATATTATTTTTTATGTCCAAGCTTTAACGAATATTAATCAAACTGCCATTAATTAGGTTGCATTGCAATCTGACGACTGTCTCAAAGTTCACTTTCTATTGTGTTAGTTTCTAGGACGTTGTTTCGTTTTCCAGGTGAGGGTTTTAAAGAGGCTGCCGAGAAGATAGCCGCCAAACTTTTAGCAGAGTTCAAAAGTAAACAGACTATTCCAAGAGCTTTATTTGGCAAAGGGACCATAGTCGATTTAACAGATCAACCAGGCGCAGGACCCCAAAGCCAGTGCTACTGTTAAACCTCACACAGCATAGACGCATTAAATGCGGAGAACAAAATCAAATCAAATTTGTGCCATACAAATCATATTCAATTATGACAAAATTTCTTACAGAATGGTTACCTGTAGTAACTATTTAGATGATTCTATTTAAGTAAAAACCAAATGGTTTGTATTCAATTGTTGCCATGCTGAATTCCAAGAAATGACTGGACATCCATAATAACAAATATATCTATCCATCTCCAGTTATCAATATAAACATTGACATGCACTTGAGCTGCCTTGGCTCAATCTTTATTTCCTCAAAGATGACATTATAGATAACAGAACTGAACAGTAAGCTTCAATCCTCTTTTTTTTCTTTCCACAGTGTCTCCAAGAACAAAAAAAAGAACATTCACATTTCAAAGTTTTTATTTTAGTCACGGAATTCGTTTCTGCACTGTCATAAGATCAAAAGAAATTTGCGTTGTTATTTTCACAAACATCTGCAATGATCCAGTTAATAAAATAAAATAATAGACCATTCTCTTATTACAATTACTTCACTGTGTTACATCACACTACTGACATCATATTTCTTGTGATACTCCAAACCATGCAGAACAGTAGTTATATACATATGTACAGCCAAAAACAAATTCATCCATAATACCAAAAAAAAAACAACATCAGATCTTGTTGGAGGACCACTGAAACTGAATACCTTACACAACAGCTGGAGATGAAACATGATCATTATTTTGGCACAAATCACTTTTGTTAAGATCTTGTAATTCAATTTAAAATTTGAAAATCTAAAAATAGCTGAATGACTTCTATTAATGGGCATGTCAGCATTGACTTATGAAACTTCTAAAGGTATTAGCAAAGTGTAAAGAGGACATTAAGAAAATATTTGAAATTAGTAGAAAAAGGTAAACTCTCCACTGCATCAGCACCAGTCTCCAGTCAGTGGCATCACTGGCACTGAACAGACCAGACATGCAACTGACAATAATGAGTATAAAGTAGTTGTGGATTTCTTTTGTTTTACAGTAGTGGGTATAAAGTATATAAAGTAGTCATGGCTTTCTTTTGTTTTACAGTAGTGGGTATAAAGTATATAAAGTAGTCATGGCTTTCTTTTGTTTTACAGTAGTGGGTATAAAGTATATAAAGTAGTCGTGGCTTTCTTTTGTTTTACATTAGTGGGTATAAAGTATATAAAGTAGTCATGGCTTTCTTTTGTTTTACAGTAGTGGATATAAAGTATATAAAGTAGTCATGGCTTTCTTTTGTTTTACAGTAGTGGATATAAAGTATATAAAGTAGTCGTGGCTTTCTTTTGTTTTACAGTAGTGAGTATAAAGTATATAAAGTAGTCGTGGCTTTCTTTTGTTTTACAGTAGTGGATATAAAGTATATAAAGCATCTAACTCTACGTTTGGTCATCAAAATCTGTTCATGGATATTCTTTAAATCTTACAAAAACTGCCTTCAAGGGATTTGGTACCACTTTAATTATAATATTTCAGTCTGAGACTGTCTCTATTTCATAAATCACATGGTCTTTCATTTCAAACCAGCATCAAATGTAACATTTCCCAACCAGAAGACATCAACTTAGCATTACCCTCACAAAGCCATTCCTCTGTAGTGTAGGTGTCCAAGGCAGGTGTGGGGAGTAGTCTAGTGTTCTTCAAGGACAAGGTCTTTCATCTCTTTTTTCATCACTTCTGGGTCTGTATCTGTCAACCCACTGTCAACAATGACGCAATCTTTCTTGGGTTTATCATAACGATCCGTGGCTGTTTTCTCAATCCTGCGTACCACATCCATGCCTTTGGTCACTGCACCAAAAACAACATGGCGGCCATCTAGCCAGTCAGTTTTAATACACGTAATAAAGAACTGAGATCCATTGGTATCTTTCCCTAGAAATATATAATAACTGGGTCATCAATAAATACAAGTAAATAAATCAATAACACATTCTCCCTTGAGAAAATTACACCACATAAAATGCTGTAAATAAATCCAAGTATACATATAATTTTAAAAAGAGACACAGGAATCATCTGTTGGTTTCATGTCCATACCCATGTGACTTCTGTACTACATTAAAGCAACCTTCCTTCTATTCCTCTATTTAGTAAAGTAATCTGAGTATTTCAAGTAAGATATTTTACACAAAATGATAACATAACATTCTATGTACTTGTTAAGTGCACTAACCACTAACTCACCTGCATTGGCCATACTAACAAACCCTGGCCCTAAATGCTCCAGCTCAAAGTTCTCATCAGGAAAATTGTCACCATAAATACTCTTGCCTCCTGTACCGTCCCCCCTCTCAAAATCTCCACCTACAAGTTTGTGTAACACAATGAGTTGACGTTCTACATTGAATACAAAATATATAACAGGACACCATGCCAACAGTGTGTACATAAAATTCAGTCTAAAGATGTATCTACCTGGCTAAAGACAAAAACAGCTGTTACAAAGTCAGACATTCACAAAAATTGGAAAGCCATGGTATCATAAGTATAATGGAAACCCAAGTGTTACACAGTGAAATGGAGATTGTCTGAAAAGAAAATGAAGTTTTTCAAAATTTATGTAACATAATATAGACATGTAAATATCATGAGAGGTCTATCCCTCATTAGTACCTCACCCCTCTCAGCCCCCCTNTAAAGTAGTCGTGGCTTTCTTTTGGATATTCTTTAAATCTTACAAAAACTGCCTGCAAGGGATTTGGTACCACTTTAATTATAATATTTTAGTCTGAGACTGTCTCTATTTCATAAATCACATGGTCTTTCATTTCAAACCAGCATCAAATGTAACATTTCCCTACCAGAAGACATCAACTAAGCATTACCCTCACAAAGTCATTCCTCTGTAGTGTAGGTGTCCAAGGCAGGTGTGGGGGGTAGTCTAGTGTTCTTCAAGGACAAGGCAGGTGTGGGGGGTAGTCTAGTGTTCTTCAAGGACAAGGTCTTTCATCTCTTTTTTCATCACTTCTGGGTCTGTATCTGTCAACCCACTGTCAACAATTACGCAATCTTTCTTGGGTTTATCATAACGATCTGTGGCTGTTTTCTCAATCCTGCGTACCACATCCATGCCTTTGGTCACTGCGCCAAAAACAACATGGCGGCCATCTAGCCAGTCAGTTTTTATACACGTTATAAAGAACTGAGATCCATTGGTATCTTTCCCTAGAAATATATAATAACTGGGTCATCAATAAATATAAGTAAATAAATCAATAACACATTCTCCCTTGAGAAAATTACACCACATAAAATGCTGTAAATAAATCCAAGTATACATATAATTTTAAAAAGAGACACAGGAATCATCTGTTGGTTTCATGTCCATACCCAGGTGACTTCGTATATAGATCTGTATTACATTAAAGCAACCTTCCTTCTATTCCTCTATTTAGTAAAGTAATCTGAGTATCTCAAGTAAGATATTTTACACAAAATGATAACATAACATTCTATGTACTTGTTAAGTGCAGTAACCACTTACTCACCTGCATTGGCCATACTAACAAACCCTGGCCCTAAATGCTCCAGCTCAAAGTTCTCATCAGGGAAATTGTCACCATAAATACTCTTGCCTCCTGTTCCGTCCCCCCTCTCAAAATCTCCACCTACAAGTTTGTGTAACACAATGAGTTGATGTTCTACATTGAATACAAAATATATAACAGGACACCATGCCAACAGTGTGTACATAAAATTCAGTCTAAAGATGTATCTACCTGGCTAAAGACAAAAACAGCTGTTACAAAGTCAGACATTCACAAAAATTGGAAAGCCATGGTATCATAAGTATAACGGAGACCCAAGTGTTACACAGTGAAATGGAGATTGTCTGAAAAGAAAATGAAGTTTTTCAAAATTTATGTAACATAATATAGACATGTAAATATCATGAGAGGTCTATCCCTCATTAGTACCTCCCCCTCTCAGCCCCC
>NW_019773903.1:271508-304497 GCF_001039355.2 Lingula anatina | reverse complement strand
CTCAGTCCCCCCTCTCAGCCCCCTCTCTCAGCCCCCCTCTCAGTCCCCCTCTCAGCCCCCCCCTCTCAGCCCCCCTCTCAGTCCCCCCTCTCAGCCCCCCTCTCAGCCCCCCTCTCAGTTCCCCTCTCAGCCCCCCTCTCAGCCCCCCTCTCAGCCCCCGTCTCAGTCAGCCCCTGGTTTTACCAAAATAATACACCCCCAATAAATTCCTGGATACACCCTAAAGAAAGGAGCAGTCTAAAGCTCTTTTACAGCTGATCGAGTGATCTATTCATTTTATCCCTTCACACGTCGAATTTATTTGACTCATATAAGAAACTAGTAAAAGTGGTTTATATGTGTTAATGGGAATCCACACTCCTCCGATGCTCGGTTTGTATGTACATTGTACCTTTAAAACAAGTTCATTTTGGCACTCTAATATTTCAGTGTCCATCATGTCAGTTTCATCTGATACAGCTCAGCTGATTGCACACCACAAGAAGAGGTTATTACCACATCATTAGACTAATTTCCTATAGTATGGTAAAAGGATCTTTTAAGTAAAGCAAATATTTATTTGTAAAGTTGCTATTATCACACTTCGTGAAATTCAATTTTGTATTAAATTCAAAAGAAAATGACATTATTGTTTTGTCCCTCAAACCTTTCATAATCTGAACCAAAATCCATATGACAACCACACACCAAGTGTTGATCATGATACTCAGAAAAACACTCTGTGGTTTTAATTTGTCTTTAACATTCCCTCTACATTATTTACTGCATCAGTTAATAAAATGGAGAAAGCAATTCAGTGATGACACATAGAATGAATGAAGTCACCACATACATTTCAAAGAGCATTTAAAACTGGGGATATAGCCAAACATTCCATTATCACACATTTCAACAAAAAGAAAGTGTGAATAATATCCAAACTATGCCTCAATGCACTAACCACCACCACACATTACTAGTAAGTACATATAAAATACAACATTAAATAGTTTCCACCCACTTTGTATTCTATGGGTTTATCTTAACACTTCTTAATGACACTTAACTCTGAACTCTCAGCATTCCCTCACTATCACATCACTGCACCCTCTGGAGATGAACATTTTGGGTTACTTAATGTTCCTTTTAAAAGCATTGTCTGCATTTTAATCCCTACCTAGATTTCCTACTAGTGAACAATTCCTGATAAAATTCAACATCAAAGAAAATGAAATTTTACACAGAAATGCAGCATTTACTGTGGTCTCTTATATCTCATTTTCATCTCTGAATTTCATTCAAACAAATTTTCTTCCTGATATTTGTCCACATTAAAAGTATATTTTACATATTAGAACATTTTCCAGACTGTCATATTTTATATGTCTGCTATGGCACATTTAAACTAAATCACTAAATCATAATACATCTGACAAGTGCAAGGATGGATAAAACAGAGAACTGAGGACAAAACAGTTTTCTTTCTGAAAGAGAATTAATTTACTAGTATATGGTCATTCTTCTATTCTCCAATTAAACTGTACTTTCATGTAACAAAGACTTCCTTTTTTAGCTTAGTGTTTTAAAAAAGAACTGTGTAACTACTGTATAGAATTCTGAATGTTTTACACAGAAAGAAAAACTCACCTTGGATCATAAAATCTGAGATAACACGATGGAATAAGCTTCCTTTGTAGCCATAGCCATTTTGTCCTGTTGCCAGCTGCACAAAGTTTTCCACAGTTTTTGGAACAACATCTCCAAACAATCCAATCTCTATTCTTCCAGCTTTTTCCCCTCCTATTTCAATGTCAAAGAAGACGGTCTTTGTCACCTGCGCTGTGGCTGCCTGCCCTTCCTGCAACAGTGGCAATACTGACTTGTATATATCATCCAAAATTGTTATCAAAACGATCAACCTGTGTTTAATTGACATGAACCTGTATCAACAAGTGACTACAGTAGCTGTCTCTCTCTACATGGGACATCAGGTAAAAAAGAAGTAAAATTCAAGATGTTAAAGAAATTAGTGTTTTTGGTCTGACCATACTCGGCTGCGCCATGACTGGTTAGAAAATGCTTGTTGTTTGGAGTCTGCAGGCGTGGACTTTGTACATTGTACGCATTTAATGAGGATTTCTACCAATCTCCAATTAAGTGGGATTAACAAATGATGAATGGAACGATGTAGCCTAGAGCGTTAAATGTAATTGCTGTGAGTTTGACTGTGATTTGATGACCGTCTCTATTTTATTCTGAGTTTTGAATGTGCATGAAGGGTTCTTGTTTCACAAGCTCTCTCTATTTTATTGACTATGTGGGATTTAACTGCAAACGCCATTCGTTTTGAATACTTTAACTGATTCTGATGTTGTTGTTTTTTTTTTTTTCCTTTTGCTTTGTGGTACACTATTATGGCACGGTAAGATCTCATATTATGTAGTTTTACAGTTTATATATGTCCAATTATTGAAAAAGTGTAGTAATTTTACGTTAATCGTTTTCTATAGTAACCATGCAATCAAAGTGACAGCTGAGCATGACTTTTGAAGTCACAGTTGACAAAAAGCGGTGTTAGAGATAGATCTCGAACATTTCTTTCTTATTTATTATTATTAGTAGTAGTAGTATTATTGTAAAGTTACTTAAAGTGCGTTTTCACGAATGTAGAATGAAAAAGTAAACAAAAAAGTTAGACTATCCATTTCACAAAGTGAAAATCATGTTCAATATATGTTTCTCTTTTTTATAACATCGCCGTTCACAATCAGATAAACTTTTTTACTGCGATACATGTAGTGTGTAAACTGTCATTGTTCCAACGCCACGTGTACAAACAAAACAAAAACAGTCTATTCACTGAACTCCTGGAGAACATGAACTGTGGATATCCCCTTAACATTACCTCAAAGATCAGCCTGATCACACTTTAGAATAACACTTACGTGTAAAAAGGACACGACCAACAGCGTAACCAAAACCTCGATCGAAGCCATTCTGCAGCCAAATGTATGCCTCTCAACTGTGACCTAAATACCATCAATAAATAGGTCAATAGTTTATCTGCTTAGTTCCAATATCAATGACAAAGTTATTCACTAAAATCATTGCGATTTTGACCCTGTAGGGATTTAAGCATCTTATACTCATTTATATATACTCATATTATATACTCAAAATGAACATAAATTAAATGGCTTTTACAAGTATTATGAATGAATATTGGTGAAAATAAAACACATTTAATACCACTTCGGTCCAGGGAACTAACCATGATGTAGAGCTCTTTAGCGAATAGAGACCAGAATTTGATTTGAAAATAATACGCTATTTTTTCATCTGATGATGAAAAGACGTCAAAATATCTGAACTGAAGACAAAACATGACTACTAGGAATGCAACTGAAATTAAAACAAGGTAATTGAAGTGAATTATTCAAATAGGTTATAATATAAGGCAGCAGGTTTTTTCTAATTGCACGTGTCAAATTTAATCTAGATAGGTATATATCAGAAAAATGGAATCATTTGGAATTTTTTAAATATTCTTACAAGCAACAAAGATATTGAAGTTTTTTAACTGCAAAAATTCACCAAAAGTGTCCACACTCTTCAGCTTAAAACCTGTCACTACTGACCAGCGGTGATCACTCAGCTGTAGCTGCAGCTCAAATTGCTTGTGACCAATTACTGTAGGGCAATTATGGCCGTATGTTAATCTAAATTCTAATGACCCGGAAACAAACCCAAATTGGCGACCGCACAAGCACATGGCTGGGATGGCTTCCGTGCAGATCATGTACTATAAATATTGCGCATCAAATAAACTATACTTCGCATGGTTTAATTTTCATGATTTTTCTACATAATATTGCAAATTTCATAAACTTTATTGGCTATAAATTTCAAAAAGCTGAAACCAGCACTTAACTGACATTTTTGAGCATTTTGTCGAGGCAAAACTTCAAACAACCCAAACCGAAACTTCTCAAAGACTGCAACATGGGAAAATCACGTGACCGGATTTTACTCTTTGATTTACAGCTTATTTAGTTAATGGCTTGTATTATTTTATTTACGCGGCGCTAAAAGAGAGATTTGAAAAAGGGGTTCCATAGGCGAACTGTCAGCAGGCCGATTTCAGTTTTACATTTCACTGCCCCTAGATAGTTACGACTGTAGCGCCCCTAGCAGATTGTGATATACCTAATCTAGATTTGTTATACTGAAGTACAAAAACTACAGTAAATGCTGTGCAATATTAAACTATGTGTTTTTTTTTTAATATATTTTAGTGAAAACCAGTCCAAGTTCATTCAAGACCGGATAGGGCAGGTAGAGAAGTATTTTGGTGAAATATGTTACCATTTTGGCGCCTATGCAAGAAAATGTGCCAAGCTCCGGGACAAAGGTAGGTAGATCACAATCCGCTAGGGGCGCTACAGTCGTAACTGGTGTTTTTCTGATATACCTAACAAAGGTGCACAGTTTTTATTATCTTTGTCATTGGTAATCATCTTTAATAAAAACATGTGTATAATGTCATTAAAACAATTTTTTAGTTCTGATTTATCTTTATTTTTTACTTAATTGTTAAAAGTAAACTGCATAGAAGCTTCTCATAGTTTTACTCTTGTTTTTTAATTATTTATTGAACAGAAAGGGGTTTAAATGCTCTCTATCTACTAGGACAAATATTATATATATATATATGGCTGAAGTTGCATGCTATCTTGGTAGGTGATGAGGTGTGTAAGAGTGTCATGGACTATGCTATCAACAGCACCTTAAATGGGACATCCAAGACAGGCCTGACCCAGTTTGCAGAATACCTGTCGGCAGTGCAAGATTACAGGAATGCGCAGGTACATCCTCCTTTTGTTTGTTGTTCAGTCCATTGTTTGAAACTCCCATAACCAGGCCTGTTTTCTTCTGTCCAATACAAAACTATCTGAAACACCCAAGCACCATTTAATGCCAAGGCATGCCAGATGTAAAAACCTGTTTCATCCCCATTCCAAGCCTATTTCACTTGTTGCGGGTGTCAATCAATTTTATTCAACTGTCAACGATATATAACATCAACTGGTTACATCAACTGGTAACAAATGGTACTGTGTATCATCTTGTATCAGTTACATCAAGTTTCATCAACTTAAATCAACTTACATCGACTTTCAACTGGAAACAACTTATATCAACTTTCATCAACGTGAAACTCGTTGCGAGAATCTGACGACTTGTCTAACAAAGTTTAACATGACACGTGCTGGGCAAAAAACAAAATACAATCAACACCGATAATACAATTATGCTCAAGACTAACACTACTAAAAATAGCCACTCCTCAGTTACATCACTGATCACATAACATACCAACATACTTTGCCAGGTTTATGATACAAGTAATATATTTCTTGGTTACCAAGTTACTTTGGACACTAATCATTATCTCACCCCAGTTTACAAAGCAACAGAATTGACAGTTAATGCTTGATCAGCCTCTGAGTAGATATTTGTATGGTGATGAGTAAAACAACAGACAATGGAGTTTGTGCTGTTAAAGTGTTATATAAATATATTGCACTTGTATTAAAATAAATATTTTACAAATAAGCAATTAGGAACATTTCACTCAATATATGCCTTTATAACCTATCAACCTCCTTAACATGCGCTGGTCATTTTGTTTTGTTTGGTTTGTTTGTTTTTGTGCACCCAAGTGTCTTAAGGACCATTCAGAATGAGAAGAGCTGAGTGTTAGCTAGGCCACGACCTAAATATAGCAGACCTTCATAAAAGGAAGACTGCTAAATCCTGTAATGGTCTCTCCACTTCTCACATGGCTCCCCACATGTCGTTCCTCGACTGGTTGAATTGAGCTGAGATTTAATTACTGTGCCCCCTGCAGGGACGATGCACGGGGAGACGTGTGAGAAGCAGATAAAGTATTACAGTATTAAACGGTCTTCTTTTCATGTAGGTCTACCATATTTAGGTCGTGGCCTAGCTAGCACTCAGCTCTTCTCATTCTGAATGGTCCCTGCTAAGACACTTGGGTGCACAAAAAGCATGCAGTGTATGCATGTTGTGTTTGCTTAGTGGGAATTAACATGCCAGTACTTATACTATCTCTGTAATTTCTAGGTGCAGAGACTGGAAGCCAAGGTGATAGCCCCATTGTCTACATATGGGAATGCCTGCAAGCATGCCAGAGTAAGTTCTATCATAAAACTAAGATGATAGCCCCACTGTCCACATGTGGGAATGTCTGCAAACATGCCAGAGTAAGTTCTATCATAAAACTAAGATGATAGTCCCACTGTCCACATGTGGGAATGTCTGCAAACATGCCAGAGTAAGTTCTAGCATAAAACTAAGATGATAGCCCCACTGTCCACATGTGGGAATGTCTGCAAACATGCCAGAGTAAGTTGTATCATAAAACTAAGATGATAGCCCCACTGTCCACATGTGGGAATGTCTACAAGCATGCCAGAGTAAGTACATTTTATGTCTCTTGAAATCACAAACAAGTGGAAAATAAATGTGAACCAGCATTTCATTTAATTACCCCCACAGTCAGTTGAGAGACCGTAAAAGAGACAAGTTATTTTCAGTGAAGAAGACATTTCAGATGATAAACTTTGGAGAGCCCACAACAATGTAACTAAGCTTTTTACAACTTTTCCTACTTGTTGTATTCCAGGAGGATCTGAAGGCAGCCTTTGCTGCTAGAGGCAAAGAAGAAAAACAGCAGAAGCAGTATGATAAAATCAGGGAGAAAAACCCCAGTGATCGCCAGCAAATTGTATCCCTTTTGCTTCTCTTCATTAAGTTTATTAAATAATACATTTTACATTTTATGACAGATGAGCTTCATGTGCTTAAAAATGAATGGATACGGTATGTCCTTATTATTTAAAGTTTAATGGATACAGTATGTCCTTATTATTTTAAGTTTAATGGATACAGTATGTCCTTATTATTTTAAGTTTAATGGATACAGTATGTCCTTATTATTTTAAGTTTAATGGATACAGTATGTCCTTATTATTTTAAGTTTAATGGATACAGTATGTCCTTATTATTTTAAGTTTAATGGATACAGTATGTCCTTATTATTTTAAGTTTAATGGATACAGTATGTCCTTATTATTTTAAGTTTAATGGATACAGTATGTCCTTATTATTTTAAGTTTAATGGATACAGTATGTCCTTATTATTTTAAGTTTAATGGATACAGTATGTCCTTATTATTTTAAGTTTAATGGATACAGTATGTCCTTATTATTTTAAGTTTAATGGATACAGTATGTCCTTATTATTTTAAGTTTAATGGATACGGTATGTCCTTATTATTTTAAGTTTAATGGATACAGTATGTCCTTATTATTTTAAGTTTAATGGATACAGTATGTCCTTATTATTTTAAGTTTAATGGATACAGTATGTCCTTATTGTTTTAAGTTTAATGAATACAGTATTTTCTTTGTGCTCAATAACTTTGTAATTAGAATTTTATTTTATGGTATGGATTTACTCAAGTTTTGAGTGGTTTCTTTTCCATTTTGATATTGATATAAATAACAGATGCCCATTAAAAAGCCATGGCTGTAGCTGTTTGCCCTTAACATGTCTCCCAGTCCCAGGCAGAGACAGAGCTCCAGAAGGCTCACGTAGACGCCTCAAGGACCAGCAGGGCACTGGAGGAACAGATGGATGAGTTTGAGAAGAAAAAGTTGGGAGACATCAAGGTAGTTTGGTTGCATTACATTAAGTGTTATATTACAATGGATGTTTTCATAGTTTAAAGTGTACTGTCTGTTGTTTAACAAAGGAACACATTTCCCATTCCTATCATATTTACATTGAAGACTGTTGTTTAGCAAAGGAACACATTTCCCATTCTTATCATATTAACATTGTACTATATATTGTTTAGCAGAGGAAGACATTTCCCATTCCTGTCATATTAACATTGTACTATCTGTTGTTTAGCTGAGNTTCAGGGCAGAAACCACCAAATAATTTCCCATTGACGACCATACTAAGAAATGCCTGCAAAACTGCATGAATAAAATTGTTCTGTGAAACATTTCCCACCCCCATGGACAGCAGACACACTGACATAACTCCCAATGGCAAAAAAATGTACTGTCATTCAACAATATTTCTTACCGGCATCACTTGAACATGTGCACCCCTCTGTTTGTAAACAAACCACTGCACCACTCACAGTCAGTAGACCCTTCCGCCAGAGGTCTCACGACTGCACCGCACCTGTGCCTGGTCCTGAAAAAAATACTGGCAGTAGTTTACACCCTACTCTGCTAGTTGATACCAAAATTAACCCTAGCAACACACAAGAAATGCCAGGAAAAAAATGGAAAAAAGCACTCATTTTTTCTCACTGAACTATATTCGTCTATAACAGGCCCTGATTGGCTGATTTGGTGAATTCTGCCCTGAATTCAGAATCTCAGAATGGAGCAAGTTGGATATTTAAAATTGTTCTGTTGATATTTTTGCTTTGACAACATACTTTTTGATTGATCATATAAAAATGATATTAAATTGATTATTTTGTTTTATGTAAAAAAAAGATGTTGAAAATGGAAATAAACTCTTTCAAATACAGTTTTCTCTTGTTTACATTTTAGTGTTTCCAAAGTATGACTCTGAACTCTATGGGCTAGTCACATTTTCTAAATATACATGATAGTTTTATTTTATTATTAAAGATATGGTTATTATGGTGTTAAGCATTGTGTAATATTACATCAAAATTGAACAAAACCCTATTCTGAGCATTGCTTCCGTAGTGGGGGTGAAAGGAAAACCATGTCACTTGCTCTTCTCACACTTACAGGAAAGAAACAAAGGACTGAAATTCAACTTTAGTTGAACAATTGTCTCATTAGTTAATTGTTTGGGTGTAATACAGTTCGTTTGTGAACATTTTTATCTTTAACGTGTTGCAATTTTCAATGTGGAACTTATAGCCCCCTTGGGCATGAAGCCCAGTGGTGAGCAAATTTTCTTAATGTCCATGTATTTAATAGTAGATATTTTAAAATTGGTAGTATTTATACAGTTAAGCATTATGTAATATTGTGTCAAAATTGACAAAAAATCCTACTTTGTGCTCTGCCACCATAATATTATGTAAAGTGTTATTTTCTATTTTTAACTAGTCTTACAAAAATGATTCTTAGGATTAACATACAGCTCATATTAGAAAACCAGCTCTACTGGATTATCATTTTTATTAAATTTATGCATTGTTTGTAAAATTTTTATTTTCTCATTTTGGCACTTTCTAATTAAGCCTTATGTTTTTACTTTCATCAGTCAACCCTGTGTTGCATAATTAAAACTTGATGTTGACTGTGCAGTTAAACATAATATATTGTTGCATCAGAATTGGCTCCTGTTTTTGGGCATTATTGTTTTCTGCTTTTCTTTAGGTGTGACTTATGGGCCTGAAGACCTTTGATAGACAAATGTGTGTGTTCAGTCTGTAAATTCCCCTTGGGTATTCTCTGGGCTAAGTTCAGTGCTATAAATTCGTTTGCCTAATTAATTGACCATTAAATGATATTTAATAAAGCACACTTTTTGATATTTCCCTGTAAACATCCAAAGGTTAAGCTCTTTGCTAGATAACACAATGTCCAAAATAAGGAAGCAGTGAATAGCAGCTTCATTGGAATTATATTTTTTGTTTTTTTTTCTCCAACACTGGCATTTATAAGATGTGACTTTTAACTCCCATCCACCTGAGGTTATATATATATATATATATATATATATATATATATATATATATATATATATATATATATTGTTTTGTTTTGTTTTTCCACATAAGCAGTTGTATTGAAATAAATGTCTTTAAACACTATGTAATATTATTTTATGCACTGTCATCATTTTTCATATATTGGGACTTTCGTCATGTGAATTTTAACTCTCATGGTCATGAAACTGTTATCTTATTGAAGGGGTTGATTGAGACCATCTACTGGGTCTCCTGGAAGACAGTCAGATTTTAAAGTTTATATTGATGGGTATCTATTTGTTTCTGTCAGGAGACCATCAAAATGGAGGATAGATTAAATAATTGGAATAATGTCAGAAAATATATCTGGATCTGCTCCTGTTATTGACCATGTTACCTGTTGTGCATGATTAAAAATCAGTGTTGACTGACTGTGCTATTATAAGCATTATTTATTATTTCATCAAAATTGACAAAATGACCTATTTTGCATCTTTTTTTCTGTTTTGTTTTGTATGTACATTTGACAGCTTTGCTGCCTCGTTTCTATTATGAGAGCTTCCTTCTCTTGCCCTTTGGAGGCATACTAGAAACTAAATTGAGCAAAAATTTGAAATTTTTTAAAATTGCTGTACACGTTACACACTCGACGTTCATTGTAAAGACAAGAGCGTGCGTCGTAAGCACGCCCTTTATACACCAGGGCCCGGTTTCATCAAGGCTGTCCAGGGGATAAATCAGCTTATCCAGAAGATAAAGTTGCCCGCTCGAAATAGGTGGGATAAATCTGCTATCATGCTGTTAAATCATCAAAATGGCTAACCTGCTTGGTTTGGCAGTAAATCCTGTGAGATTTCACAGGCGGAGAATAATTAGAAAGGGAATTTTAGAAGACGTGTTTGCTTCTGATGATTTGAGTGATACTGAATCAATAGATTACATAACAGACTTTATCAAAGTTGACATCGCGCCTGCTACGAACGTACAGTACCCATGCAATCTACGTGAGAGACCAATTGTCTTTTATTTTACTAAAACATACCTTTTTAATCGACGAAAAAAAAACTCTACACCGCTATTGACATAATCTGCCAAACTTGCCAAGTCAGCCATTTTGTTAGAAAGTATGTCACGACCTTGCCCTTCAACTGCAAATTGTAAACATTGCATGAGGCACAACTAATGCAATGTGATGTGTTTGTAACTCTGACACTAAAATATGCAGCAGATATTAGTCCCATTATTTTAGTGAATGTACCATCTTGGAATATACTTAGAATATTGTTTATCATGGGTAGTTTATTTTCCAAATATGGTATAGATCACTTTTTTGTTAGCAACTATCAGGGCTTTTATAATGTTTATAGCAACCAACTGCATTATGGGAATGTCTTTTTCTAAATATGGTATTGGATAAATTTTTATCCACTGGATTACTATCATGCTGTTTATCCAGCCTTTGTGAAACACAAATTTATACAGATGATAACTATACAGAGGATAAGAAAGTTATACCTTGGATAGTGTTAACCATAGGATAGCCTATCCAACCTTGATGAAACCGGGCCCTGGCGTGGGGCTGACGCACGTGCGACGCATTCCATGTGTGTGCTTTCGACTTTGTTCGTTAGTTGTGAGGACGTGCACTTTATCAAACACGCAAAGGGCACTTGCTCCTTCATTGGTTACGACGTGCGTCTTGCACAACGCGCGTCTCTCTCTTGCTAACTCCGTGCGAGGGGAGCAAATCACCATTGTGGCTTCGATGTTCGCAGGGTTTTCGTAGAATCTTTTGGACATGTCCAACATCTTTGTACGTGTTTACGGGCTGTCTCCGAACTCGAAATTTTATACGACGGACTTGTGTGGGACGTGAAATTCTCAGCAAAATTTGGACGCAAACAGCCCGTAAGAGCCCGTACGGCCGGTTGTGACCGAGACTTTAAGTAACACAGCTTTCCTTTCATTGTACTTGCAGTGGCAGTTTACTATTTTGGATTATTTGTCAATTGGGATCCAAAAGCGCATAATTATTAGTTTAAATTATCTGCTATGCATAACGTTGACATTCGGAATATGTGACTATCATATTACTTCATGCCCCACATTGAAAATGCCAATATGTGGGAAATGAAAATTATGCAGAGACTGTATAGCTTGTATAAAAATTATTTTAGACTTGTTTTCTAACTCAAACTGAATCTCAATGCAATAATTTTTTCTGTAAATTTTAGAATTTTAATAACTTTTATTGAACTCTTTGATGTCATTGTGACATCAGTTCACTAACTGAATTCGCCAGTGAAGCAAAAAAAGGAAAAAAAAAAAAGAAAAATGCAATGCTATTCTAAGTCATACCACGACTATACACTGTATAAAAAAACCGTGCTTAGCTCATAAACACATTTTTAAGCGTCTGTTTTGTCCCATTTTTTTTCGACGCGTTTAGCTCCAAAGCACGTTTGGCTCCTTAACATGTTACACGCTTTTAGCCCGGATGTGTTTAGCAGTATGACGCGCGTTTGAAGCCTAATAAATGTAGGGTGTATTTGTTTAAGTTTTAGCTGCTGAGGGTTTCAACTGTTTTGGCCACCCCTACACACACATACTCACACACACACACAGACACACACATTGTCACGGTTACCTTTAACTGTTATAGCTATCTATATCTAAAACAGGGTACCATGAAATGTCAACATCGTTGACTTAACACCATCACATTTACAGCTGGACTTATTCATCCTTGTGTTAGCTGATCTGGCGAGGAAGTTTATTGGAATGTATTTCTAAAAAAAAAGGGAGGAAAAATCCACTTGTTCACTAAAGACACGAAACAACAATCACTTTTATTTTAAAATACCTTTTTCGAATATTTTGATAAAATGCGTTACGGTATTTAATATTTTGATAAAATATGTTACGGTATTGATATCTATTTATTTTTACCGGAAGTAATGAACAATAGAACATCAGGATGATGGTGGGGTATTCTTTATAATAGTTTATTTAAGCTTTGATCACATGCTGGTTATTTCGGTACCGATAGTCCGAATATTCTACAATTCGCGCCGCTCTAGTCGCCAACCGTCGCCGCTGATAAAACTCCACAAAATAACGTTATCCTAAAATTTTGTAGAAACGGTCTTCGAATCTTTCTACAAATTATACCGTTACTATACATCGTTTTGCATGAAGTTAAAAACACCCATAGCGTTACCATAAAGTCTTCTACACCATTTCTAGCATAGAGCCATCTGATAACGTCATAGAAACGCTATGTGTTATTAGGATAATTACCAAAAGGTACATATGAACCGAGCATCGGTGGAGCGTGGTTTGCCAGTAACACATATAAACCACTTCTATTAGATTCTTACATGACTCAAATAAAGTTGGCATGCCAAGGTACAAACTGAATACATCACTCGATCAGCTATAAAGAGTTTTAGTCTGCTCTTTCATTTTTTGGTCAGAAACTAAACCTACTAATGTGAACTACTTTTCTGTCCCATGTATATACAGGATAGTCAGCTAGGAAAAAATTCATTCAAATATCATTTTTCGGGTAATATTAAAAATGCCTTCTGGCAATTTTCTTAATTATACTGTTTGAAACTATATGCTGGCATTTGGTTGGTTTTTGTGGCAAAAATTGACTTTGTATCAGCTTTAATATGCCTATATTAAATACGCACCCGTTACTGCAAGGAAGGACACCAAGCGTTCTAGAAGGCTGCTCCACGCCTTGAACAGCTCCACACGTTTACAAGGGGAAGTGTAAAGCCAAACTGCTGAGCCTTGTAATAAACTTCGACACTTCTAAGTATGTTAAACATTTTTAGTGCTTCTGAAAGAAGCTTGGAAAGCTTAACGTGTTGTTCAGCTACCCTCTACCAGGGCGACAGATTGATTTTCCACAGATATGCACAAATATGTCTCTAGATAAATAGACAGTCATTTCGGTATGATGTCGCCTTAGCAACAAGAATGTCCACAGTATGTTTAGCAGCCTCGCGCGCTTAGCAGGGGAAGTGTTTAACCAGTGTGCTTAGCTTGTGATAGACTTATCATAGATCCATATACCGGTAAAGCTATAAACACATAGCTAACGTGAAACACTGCAAACGTGTCTAGCATTTTCTACTATGAAAAAACGTGTTTAGCTTTTACACATATCTCTAAATGCGTAGAGGTGCTGAACGTATGTTGTATGTACTTGCTAAACACTGTTTCACATTGTAAAAAGCGAAATTTTGAATCTCCATATTTCCCAAATTATTGTCTTTACACGCCCCGCAAAATACCTTCATGTCAGTGTCTATTTACAGCAACAGTCGCTGTTATATGCCATTTATACCATTTATACCATTTATGCAACAAGGCATTCTTTGGTGTAGGTTTTTAGAGTTAAATCTGAAATAAAATTCCAGGCAACGGTCAAAACTTGTTCAAATTAGTTTAATTTTGTTGTAGGACATACAGGCCGTTGATTCGGCGAGCAATGACATACTTACATATTGTCTATGTGATTCAAAAATGGCGATTTGATGACGAAGGTAGTTGCTCATTCCCTTGGCTCTGTATGCTATACGCTATTAAAAGTACTCTGTGTGAACCAGGAATCCCATCGTGCAACCTAAAACTGTTCCTAAGGTGCACCCTATCAAATGATATCACATTGGTTCCCAGATTATTCCTTTATTTGATCTGGTTCAGGTTTTCATCGATGACTGGCACCAATGTGGTATCCACTCCAAATATTGACGCTGCCAAAGACTCTAGACACTTAAGAAACAACAATGCTTCGTCGAAGGCCTCTTCAGGATGTATGTAATCTCTGTTTTGACCAATTGAGCGGTACAGGTGAAATCTAACCTCAGTAAGATAATATAAGAGTTCATTCAGCCATTAATATATAAAAACAATAATTGATATAAAACGGAAATTGGACCGCTTTTTGGGTTTTAATTTATAAATTTCCATTTTGTTGTTAAAATAAGATACAGCAGCAACAGAAAAACTATTTAAAACCTTTTAGATCTCTTAAAAGTAAAAAGTCTGCAGTCCCTCGGTAAAAAAATAAAAAGCCCATGTGTAAGGTGGGTATAGTCAAAAATGATTTTATCTGTTTATGTTTCTGATCTGTTAGTATAGATGGCACCTAGAGAGGGGAGTTCCAGACCGATGATTTTGCCGCACGTTGTTGTGACTATATCTTGACGCTTGCGTTCTTCTACAGTGGCCCACCCATACCCTACTATGATTGCAATTGTTAATATACTTTCTATAATGCATTTGTAAAAGTTTGCTTAAATTATGTCATTTGAAGTAAAATCCTTCAAATTTCTTAGCAAATATACCGTCTGTCTCGCTTTTTTAACTTTCAGTGTATGTGGTCCTTCCATGTAAGTGAGCTATTGCATTCTACCACCAGTGGCCCTAAATTGGTTACTTGCTTTACTTCAGTGCCACTGATATGAATGGGTTCTTTCACATTTCTTTTCTTTCTGAAGTCAACAATCATATCTTTAGTCTTCCCTACATTCAGTAACAAATCGTTGTCTTTTCACCACTGTACAACTGAGTTGACGTTGTTTCTATACAAGGTCTTATCATTTTCACTTATTAAACCAATTTAAGTGGTGTCGTCTACAAACTTCACAATGTAATTACTCTCATGAGATGAAACAATCATACGTGAACAAGCTGTACAGACATGGTGACAGAACACAACCCTGAGGCGCACCTGTATTTATTACCGCAATATCAGAAGTACTTGTACCCACTTTCACAGCCTGTCTTCTGTCTAATACCCAGGGGCCGGTTTCACAAAGCAGTAGTTAGTTAGCGATCGGTGGTTAGCCTCTCGCTAGTTATAGTGCCGTTTCACGAAGCAGTCGCTAGTTCTCTCGCTCGTTATTGTCTCGTTGTTGCCTTGGATATTTAACGACTGGTCAGACCAGTCGCTAACTCTAGAGTTTCATCGTACTCATGCGTAATGAGTGAAATAAAAAGGTTGCTTAGTTACCGTTGTCTGTCGTTTGTCTTTGTATCCAATATGGCGGCTACCTTTCTTGCTAACCGTACCGCCAGACGGCAACGTAGACTACGACGTTTTCATGAAAGGCAGAATCTATTAGAATATACACACGATGGTGCAATTAACGAGAGGTTGCGCCTAGCTGTGACAAAAAGAGCGGCAAAAAGGTGGTGGAGATCCTTTACGGCGACCTCAAAGCAGACGTTCTTATGCATTTCCAGCCACCAAAAATTGGAGAGTTAGTGCTTTTGTGACAATTTTTACGCAAGAGTTCCACTTCCGGCAGACGGTTTCGAGACTACGGTGAGTAACGAGAGAACTAGCGACCGAACTTTACGACTGAACTTAGCGATGAGTTAACGACTGCTTCGTGAAACACCCCTCGAAAATCGTTAAGTTTGCTCGTTAGCGAGGTAGTTCAGTAGTTAGTTGTTCTAACTAACTACTGCTTTGTGAAACCGGCCCCAGCTGCATAAAAAGTAAAGAAAAATTCAGTTCGTTTAAAAGCTCAGCATAAAGTTTTTGTGGAATAATGGGTTTAAAAGCCGAGCTGTAGTCTATAAATAAGACTTTGTCACAGGAATAATAGTAGCTATCTTCCATGTCCGCGAAACCTGTCGGGAAAGCAGCGATATACTGTAAATATCCGTGGCTACTTGTGCCCGTTGTGGTGCACACGTCTTCAGAAGCCTTGGAGTATTACCATCAGGTCCAGATTACTTGTGTGTGTCGAGGCACATATAATGAAACTGTACTGCTTTTTCGAACAAAAAAGGGTAGTGGATCATGTGGATATGCATTTAGTGGAGCCGATCTTAATAAAGTCCGAGTTGTTGGCAATGTCGAACCTAGAGTAAAATTCATTCAGCTTGTCGGGAAGTGCTGTGTCGTCATCGCTTAGTACGTGTTTTGGTCCTTTGTATTTAGTGAATGAATGAATTTAGTTGTCTTATGTTATGGGTCTCAAACTTTTCTTCGATCTTCTTTTTAAAGTCTCTCTTGGCGTTCTTGATGGTCCATCGCAGGGCTGCTTTTGATTTCTGATAGTTTTCGGGGCGTTGTTCTTTGTTACGGTAGGCTACATCTTTTTCCTTAATGAACTTGCGGATCTTGTTGTTGCACCAGAGCTTGTTGTTAGTAAACTGCTTTACTTGCTTTCTCGGGACACACATTTCCTCACAGAATTGGATGTAACCAGTAACGGCACCAGTGTAGTTGTTAACGTCCTCAGTATCTCTGAATACCTCCCACTCGGTGGCCTCGAGGCAACCATGGAGGGTATCTTTGGCTGCTTGGTGGAAAACTTTTACTGTTTTTATGGTGGGCTTGTGACAACTGATGTGAGGTTTTGTATTGCTAATTTTGTATCAGCCCGGGGGTTAATGTAGACGGCTGTGATGATGACACTGGTGAATTCACGCGGTAGATAGCATGGCCTGCACTTTAGAGTTATCAACTCAATGTCGGTTGTACATATTTCATGTAATTTCACATGTAATTTCCGTGCACCATGCGTTGTTATTGAGAAGACACATACCTCCGTCTTGCCTCTTGCTCTCTGTCCTGTCTGTAAATTGAAAATCCCTCTGGTTGTAAAAAATGATCGGGAATGTTCTCAGTTAGCCATGTTTCTGTACAGCAATGGTTATTACAAGTCTTGTATCTGCAGTTTGATATTATGTAGTTTAATTTGTCCATTTTGTTATAAAGACATTAGCCATGATTATGCTTGGTGCTGGTGACTTTAATAAAGAAAGCCACGCAGTTTCAGTGTTACACCCAGAAACGGTCAATTTATTAGAATGTTTACAGTGGCTTCCTCAGAGGTCGTCTGGTATACTAACCTGCTGAAACCAGTTTAATGTTCGCTAAGAGCCTTGAAAATCGCTTTTTGGTAAAATTTGCCTCTCATTCTGATCTAACTGGGTGGATTTTTTTAGTTGCAGCAGCATATCCGAAAGGACAGTGAGTCACATATCCTTTGGTGAAATGTCGATACAATGGGCGTGGCCTCTGGGGTACAGCAGATTTTGCATAAAAATGTACGGACTATTCCGTGTGCCACAATTATTTGTCTGGCAATGTCTGTCTTTTTCGCTCCATTCTGACATAAATTAACGATTTTATAAAATATGCTTAACTCTTTTTACGCACTGCAAAACCGACCGCTTGTATGCAAAAATTCACATTATTAGATGCAGTAGTTGCCGACATATGGGTACGTTTTGGACAGAACCTTTCTTCGACAAAGCCAAGTTTGGCTAGCCTAAAGGAGCACATCCCAATTAAATCACTGCATAGTACACAATACAACAGTGCAACACACACAGTAGTCAGTTAATTGGTAGCGACACCTTTGCCAACACACGTCAGGCACCTATACGCATTTAAAAATATGTGTAAAAGCTAAACACAAAAAGCTTTTTCAAGCGTTTCACAGAAGAATAAGCTAGACACGTTGCCAGCGTTACACGTTTAGCTATGTGTTTAGCTTCACCGGCATATTATTCTATAATCAGTCTATCACAAGCTTAGCACATTGGCTAAGCGCTTCCCCAGTTAAGCGCGTGAGGCTGCTAAACATACTGTATGGAGCTACTATAGGTGTATCGCTGTGTCAGGTCCTTGCAGTAACGTGTGATTATATAAATTGGCATATTAAGTAATAATCCAAATAACAAATGACGTTTTGACAACGATATCAGCTGGTTACATGCTGGCGATGTTAAAAAATATCGTGATAACATTATTTTGTGGAGCTTTAACGTTTTTATAACATTCTGAAAAAAAAAAACAAAACATTATTAAATGTTTTGGAAACATTTGCTTAATATAAATAACCAAAACACGTCTTATGCTGTATGAACTACAGCCTATGTGGCTGTGTGGTCATAGTGTTTTTCAACCCAATTAATCGTTCACATATCACAATCCTACCTTCTCACAAGTCAACAGTTGAAAAGCCCCTTCTTCTTTTGAATCATTTGCGCGTTAGTTTTGAACATGTTTAAAACATTGCAGCAACTATGGCATTTTTGGTGACATGTTAAGATTCTGAAACAACCTCGCGATCACCATGCCTCTTTTGAGACTGCAACAATGACAAAAAACGTCTTTTACGTACATGTAAAATCTGAAGTGATTTAATAGCAGACCAGTTAGTTACATAGTGAAAAAAAAAAAAAACTTGAGTACACCCAAAAAATGTATATTTTTTTTCAATCCTCCCTTAAATAGATGATTTTATCTTTCCCCAGACTTCGACGATGCAGCAGTAGGGGGAAGTGTGAGGGCCACTGATAGCAGAGAGAACGTCCTAGACACTGCTACCGGTGGTAAACCGCCAACCCAACCACCTGTCCCCTGCCAGGAACCCCGAAATAGGTATGTTTGATATTTTGTTTTATGTGTACACTGTTAGCGTTAAAAAATAACAATTAGCAGTGTGCAGCTGGTAACCTGTAGCTTGAGATGGTATTCAGCAGTTGCATATTCCATACAATAACGTTGTTGTGATCGCTGTGTGACAATCAAAGTATAACAAAGCTTCTTATTCAGTTGACAGAGTGACTGAAAACGACCTGGAGTTGTGTGGTTGATAAAAGTGTGCAACAAAAATGAAAGTGCAATGAAACCCAGTCTTAAAAAAGCCTTTATGCTCTGCACACTTTCTATTTTTACAGAGTGCTCCGAAGCTCAGTGATGGTTTTCGCATCTAGATAGAGGTGTATCTCTAAGTTTTAAGCATAGATCACCGTTCATGTAAATTACATTTTATTATAGTCATTTGTTTCGTCTGTCTCTCTCACTGACAACTGTGTTATGTTCTTTCAGATCCCCTTTTAAAACCATGGTATCGGCCAACGATGCTAATGGTGAGGGAGAAGTCTGTTATGAGTGGAAAAAACACCACATCAAGTGTGAAGGTGAGACTGATCAATGAATTAAGTAATGTTGCTTCTTTATATCTAACCTAATGGAGGTATCGGAGAGGATACCATGCTTCTTCGCTCAGATACTTTAGTATAATAAGTGAACATAGCTTTGTCATAATGGTCTGGTGAACGGGTTCGGCTATTAAAAAGTAAACCCAGATACTGGTGCTGTTAGCAATAACTTCGAGTATGTGGTATGCCTGGGCATGATTCTCTGTGATATATTGTGATATATTTCTCTGTGATAATGTTGAAAAGGTAAGACGGACATGGGCAGATCAATCTAACTGTGGGCTTTTTAATGCCAAATGTGATTGTTAAAAAACTAGATACCATAATAGTCATATTTCATCATTTATCTTTTAAAATTATTTACAGACTCCAACAGTGAATATGATGTACACATCAAATATGATATTTGTGATGTGGCAAATATAAGGAAAAGACGAGAGATTAAGAAAAGAGAAGGTGGAACAGGTGAGTTAAATATGCTTGTTCCTTAAAATTCACTGGACAAGTCTGAACATTTTGATCAGCCGTTTTTCATTTAAACAAAAGCTATAGTAGGAAACATACAGGGTTAATTCTTAATATGGTTATATTATTTTGGCGAGTAAATTTTCTACAAAATATTTATTTTCTTTCTCACTTTTTTAAATCCAAAACTGAGGTGTCACTCCATGTGTAGCCAGGTGTATTAACTAATTATCACACAGCTCTCGAAACAATTGATGCATGCAGTTGCATATTCTATGGTCAGACATGTGAGTGGTGGTCTTTTCGGCAATTCTGTCCTTTTATAAAACGCAAGGGTTTGGACAATCGTTGGAACTGTATTTCAAGAAGCAACAAAGATATGACCCCGGATATTGACAGATACCTTAGAGTAAGGTAAAAGGTATTGAAGAGAGGAGGGACGGAGGGTGTACTTCCTCCTCCTCCTCCTCATCTCCTTTGAGGTAGACAGACAAAAAAGAAAACAAACAGGCAGACAGACAGATCGTCAAATAAACAAACAAACAGACAGACAGACAGACTGTCAAATAAACAAACAAACAGACAGACAAACAAACAAACTGACAGACAGGCAAACAGGTAAACAAACACAATCCTCACACGATCCTCACGTAAAAAGGAAACGTGGCATCCATTTCTAACTACTATCGTTTACGTGGCACAATCCTACCTTCTAACAATTCAGCTGGTCAAAAGCCCTACCTGTTTCAACTGCTTGGCACATTGCATCCCCCTTACTAAAAGGCCAAAATTGAAACATAACTGCTCATTGTTAGGACCAAATGTCACTTTATGTATGTTAATGTTCTTCTACTCCCTACCTTAATTTGCACCGTGATATGTTGTCTGGTCGTAACATAATGATAAAATTTAACCTCTGGGCACAGTGTGCATATATGTATCATGGTTGACTTTTTTATTCTGACGGTAGGTATACAACTAACTTTTGGTAAGTTCAAGAATTTAGACACAAACTACAGTAGAAAAATGTGTCTACACTGTAAAAACAGCGTTTAGCTCCTAGATACATTTGTAAGTGCGTTTGTCTCATTTTTTTAATACGTTTAACCCCTAAGCAATTCTAGCTCTCAAGCATGTCACACGCTTTTAGCCTGAATGTGTATAGCAGCAAGATGAGATTTACGTCTAAATATATTTAGGGTGTAGGTTATATATTGCTTTGTTTTATATATACATCACTTCTGAATGATACATCTATCTATAAGTACGGAATGCAATGAACTATCAATATCACAAAGTTTACCCATGTGTCTTTACAGCTGGACTTAATCATTCAAACTCCAAAATCCTTCAAAAAAGGGTAATTAAAAATTTAATGATATAAAGTTTTCAAACATGTCATTGGAGATCCTGATATCTATAATATTTCTCATATTTTTGTTGTCTGTATGCACTACGGTGGCTTTTTGACTGAGAGAAAAATCCAATATGGCCGACATCCCCCCTCAACACTATGAGTCAGAGGCACAATGTATATTTTTTTGAAAGTCAAAATACCTTTTTACTCTACATGATGATAAACTGCTGTTTCCTGTACATTCTATCAACCTATACTGTCCTCCACTAGCAGTTAGTGGCTGAATCGAGACATCAGTTGTCTGTGATGGCATTAAGTTGTCCTCAGAATGCTGGTCTCCTGAAGTAAGTAAGTAAATATAAAAACAAATAAATAACATTTCCAATGAATGCTTACTGGATTTGGAATAAAATCATAATTTTTACCAAAACAACAAAAATGTATAATTGTCACTTATTGGTCTAGCTGGTATCACCAATTATTTCTCACATAAAATCTGAGTTTATAATACAAATTACAAAATTAGCAACCAATAGTCCGGGAGCCAAGGCAAAAAATAAGGGCGAAAAAAAAAAAATTAATGATATAAAATTTTCAAACACATGGTCGGAGAGCCTGATATCTGGGGTTTATGAATCTGCTTATTGGACAAATGGGCTCAATTGCGAAAGTGCCCAAAAATCCAAGATGGCCGCCACCCCTAAGGAATATGCAGTAAATGGATAAATTATGAAAAATGGTTGATATTTTCATTTAGTTTCAGGGTAGATATTTTTATTGTCCATATATTGTGGAAATGTGTACTATCTGGTGATCTGTAGCAGAAATTGGTCAATTGGATTCAAAATGGCCGTTCTATCCAAGATGGCGGCCAATATTTCAACATTTTTTGCAATTAAATCCTCTTTTCATTGATCTAGAATTTCTTTCAATCATGATATGAGCAAACATTTATCAAATAAAGGATGCCTCTACTATTTTCTGCATTTGTACCATCTATGTGTAATATAGAGGCTTTGTGAATACAAAAAAATCCAATATGGCCGCCATGCACCCTTTACCATTATGAGTCAAGGGCACTACCTGTCTTTTATAGAAAAGTTCAAATATCTACTCTAATTAAGCAAATGCTATTTCTATTTAACAATTTTTGGGTGAAGGGGAATTGCTTCAGTATTTTAGAGGTAAATTCAAAGAACTATTTCAATCCAAGATGGCAACTTTATCCAAGATGGTGGCCAAATTTTCACAAGTTTTTGCAACGAAGTCATGGTTTCTGTAATCTAGAACTACTTTCAATCATAGAAAAAGCTAAATTTTATCAAATATAGAATTTCTCCAATACTGTGTGCATTTTTTCTATCTGAATGCATCATTAAAGTTAGATGACTAGAGAAAAATCTAATATGACTGCCATACACCCCTTACCAATATGAGTCAAAGGCGAAACATATCATACCAAAAGTTGGTATATCTCATTCAATGAAGTATATTATACTTTCATTTTTAATCATTTGGTTACTTTCATTTTAAAACATTTGGTAAAGTACACTTGTTTTTATTTTATGAAGTTTAATTATACACTACCTATTAATCCAATATGGCCACTCTATCCAATATGGCAGCCAAAATTTGACCAATTTTGCAATTTAATCCCTTTTCTTTTTGTCAGAATTTTTTTCAATCTTCTAGAAGCAAAATTTCATCAAACATAGATGCTCTACCCTAACTTCCTGCATTTTTACTATCTTTATACAGAAAGAAAGCTTTATGCTTATAGAAATACCCAAAATGGCCACCATAAATCCCTTATCATTACCCTCATGTGAAACAAAGTGACGTATCTCATAAAAAGTTGAAATATCTCCTTTGATGAAGTACATTTCATTTTTATTTTACAATATATGGGTATATGAGAATTTTTTCACTTTTTGCAGATAAATTTAAGATGGCATGTTTATTCACAGTAAATTATTTACAAGTTTCTTCACATTCATATGCATGTTCTTGGACCATTGTATTTTTAGCCTAACAACTATGTTGTCAAATTACATGTCTAGAATAACATCATTATCTATTTATTTGTTTATCAAAAAGAAGCTCAAAGGTTTTGTACAATAATAATTCCAATTCCATGCAAATTTCACTTCATGGAATCAAAGCTAAACTCATATTTTATTGAAACTTCAAACAACATTTATTTAACTATGCAATAGATACTTGTTTCATTTATTACATTGGTGTTTTAGTTACCTCCGCCAAGGAGGTTATGTTTTTACCCCTGCTTGTTTGTTTTTTGTTTATTTGTCATCAACATGACTCAGAAAGTTATGGATGAATTTCGATAGAATTTTCAGGGTAGGTCAGAAATGGGTTAACTTAGAAGTGACCTGGATCAATAATCAATCAATAAACAAAAATAAAAAAATCAAGTTATGGACCAATTTTGATGAAATATTCAGAAGCTGCCAGAAGTGGACCAAGGAACAGATTATTAGTTTTTGGTGGTGATCCAGATCAATAATCAATCAATAATAAAAAAACTAAATCATTATAGAATGAAAATTTAGGGGTGAAACAGCATTGGGTGGAGACTTTGCTGCCTTGACAGAGGTCTGCGCTCTCGAGGTGCTTTTCTAGTTGCAATTTATTTTTGGGAATACAGATGGTGGCCACAACTATGCATTTTGCTGTTTAGCAGTTTATAATGCCCCACATCATTAAGTCATCATTAATTTTATTGCTGCTGATTTGCAGAATATTGCAGCAAATTGGAAAGAAGGAATTGCAATTTGCAGAAGATTTGCAGCAATAAAGCAGTAAATTTGCAACTGACCTGATATTTTGGTAAGGGTAAAGCTCATAAGGCATAGAAATGAAGAGCATCCTCAGTTGGGAGGAGAAACCTAAGATCTGCTTTGCAAGAAGCAAATATGCAGGGCCTTTGGTCATATCTTAACACCCAAAAATCCATATAGCTGTACAAAAATCATGCGCGCCTCTTCCATAGTACCATGTAACTGTAAGGTGGTGACATTCTTCTCCATGCTGGAAAAGACTACAAAATGCCAAGCATTTGCACTTCCCATGCTTATAAGGAGAGTTAAAGAAACTACGCCCGGTAAGCTCATAAACTGTACTCAAACCACATCCATGTGGACCATAAGTGCTTTATGTAAGACAAAGAACAATGTGTGAATTGGAAGAAACCTTCCAATTTTTGCAACCTGCAGTGAACTATGTGTATGGCTAGTTTCTGAGGAATATACCCATGACCTCTTTACCGATATGCTTAATGAAATACCCAAGTACTAAATGCTCCAATTCTCCAATCCACTGTAACACCATGTTTCCTCAGGAGGAATCTTAGACGCGTCGGATCCTTTAGTTTCCACTCTCCTTTGGGAAAAGAAAATATGATCACCAAGCACAGAAAGATTTTTCACCCATTGGGCAATGAACTAAAGGAACCATAACATAAGGTACTCGATAAGCATTATTTTGACGTGGATCTTGTCCCTGTATCTACTTTGCTGATTTGAGCTGGTGAAACCTGTGGAAAATATTGTATCCTTCCAAGGCAGCAGGGTGGTGAAGGATACATAATGTTAAGAGATGGATACACACATGACCACAGATTGTCCTTGGTTCTTATTCCATGACCATGGAAGAAGTATTGATCAATGTAGTGTCCCTACAGTCATAAGATTATATATGTGTGCATTTTTTCCATCTAACGAAGAAGATTAGATACAATTATAACGTCAGAAAATACAATAGAGGGAGTGTGATAATGATAGGGTCGCTAAACGAATTTGACGGAATATAGTGACTAGCCTAATCCTCTTGTCGCCTGGTTAGACCCGCCCCCTTAGAGTACTTATGTAAACAAAAGGTCTTCCCTAGAGAACTACCCTTTTGTTCAACAGCTTCGCGCGTGCAGCGGATTATGTATATAGTGACGCTATACAGCTAAATGCAGTTAAATCTGTAAAAGCTGTTATTTTATTTATTCTGCTGTGTCGGACGTTGTGGGCCAGCCCAATGGTTCATTCACTCATTCTTTTCTGAAGATTGGTGATGCATATTTTGAATGCTTAATTATTTGCCCTCCTTCTAACAAGAGAAAGTAAAAGGGGAGAGAAACAGAGACAGTGTCAGATAAAAAGGGTAAAGAGTAATATAACATGCTGTACAATGACTGAGTCGTGAAAGGGGTATTGGACTTCTTTGCGTTAAAAACGAANGTTGTGACTTAGAATCTCCACAGGCTTGAAGACCTATGCTAGTCACATTTTCTAAAAATCCATGATACGTGTATTTTATTATTAAAAACTGATGGTCTTTATGCTGTTAGGCATTATGTAATGTTGCATCAAAATAGAAGAAAACGCAATTTTGGGTGCTGCTGCCATGATGACCATTATGGGTAAACCATGTTACTTATGATTGTCAAACTTTCAAAAAAGAAACACAGCCGAGTTGGAAAAGCAGTCTAATTTGCTTCTTTTTCTTGTAGTTATACATTTTAGTGAAATATTTATTTTTATCGTGTTGCCATTCATTGTGGGACTCAGAGCTCCCATGGACATAAAGCCGAATGGTAACCAAATTTTCTACATGTCCATGCTATTTATAGTCAATAATCAAAAATTGGTGATAATTATTCTGCAATTTATTATGTAATGTTACATCAAAATTGAAAAAAATGCACTGCTACTGCAAACATTATGAAAAGAAACTGTGTTACTTATTATTATTATTTTTAACTTACAAGTTTGATTTTTAGGATTGCCATGCAGTTCAAATTAGAAAGCCAGCTCAATTGGGTTATCATTTATTATTGAATTGATGCAATTTTGTGTAAAATTTTCATTTTTCTCATTCTGGCACTTTCAAAGTGTGAACTCTCATGGGCCTGAAGCCTTATGTTTGTTTCACATTTTATTTGCATTGGTGTTACCTGTTGAGCATAATAAAAATTTGATGTTGAATTTGCAGTTAAGCATAATGTACTTTTGTATCAGAATTGACAGTAGCCTATTTTGTGCATTGTTATTTTCAGCTTTTTGTCTGTAAATTTGACAGCTTTGCTGCTTTGCTTCTCTTTATCTTTTGATACCCCTAAAATGTTATGTTGCTATTGAAGGCTAAATACTTTTTGTTGGAATTTTGTAGATTGTGAGAACTTATGCTAAGGAATCACTCCTCATGGAGATGTTAGATCTGGCAAAGAAGTTTCAATTCTTGACTTGTGAGTACAGTGAGAGTGAAAACAAGGAGTCCTATGATGTCAGCCTTTTGTTGGATGGGTTTGAGACAGAGTGGAAGATGCATAAAGATTCTCCTAAAAAGGTAGGTTTATTATTGCTTATATTTTCCAGTATTGTGGAACAAAGGTATCCCATATAGGCATAAAGGGCCTGTAGTGTGATGATTTTGGTAGATTAGTGTGAAAATATCAAAATTTGTTTCTTAGATAATGATAGAGAGAGCTATAATAATAGATAATGATAAAGAGAGAGTGATAGTAAATAAGTCTGAAAAAGACCCTTTTGCGTTTTAGGTGATAAAGTATGTGAAATTGCTGAAAAATGAAACAGAACATGTAACATATGCCCTGAGGCCAAAAATGACAGAGGGACTTGATGTGTTTGATTGCAAGATACACATAAAGCAGGAGGTATCTGAGGATCAGGAAGAGGACATCAAAGTGCTGACATCCACAGAGTTTGACATCCACTGGATGTTACCAGTAAGTAGACAGGGAATTGGGTTACTGTGAAGTGAGGAGACATTATCATATTTTCAGTGTGATATTGTCTTTGTATGATATCATAGTAATTAAAACATTATATTATTGTTGCATCTGTTTGCAATAATCAACCCCAAGTTTCAGCATAGTAACTATAACATTATACTATTGTTGCATCTATTGGCGAGAATCAACCCCAAGCTTCAGCATCATTTAGGATCTAGATTAGTAATGACTAAAATGCAATGTCTGTAACTGTCTTGTTTCTTGTCCACAAATTTAAAGGGACAAGAGCTCTCCATATGAAATCAATATTGCACAAAAAATACATTGTAAACTGCTCATACAAATATAATATCATTCCATTTTACCACAAAAACGGCAGCTTTAACAATAAATCTGAAATCTGTGCTTGCCATCTGACCATTTGACCTCCATAATAGACCGGTGGCTTAGGGCAAAAAAAAAAGACAAATCGTTACATGGTGGATACAAGCACCAAATTTTGCATGTAGGTACATTTTGACATACTAAATCAAATTAGAGCCGTAGCCCACGGAAAAAATTACCGTTTTGCCAAAAAATCCAAAATGACCGCAAATTTGTGAAATTCTGTAGAAATATATACAAGTACATACCTATGTTGATTTTTATCAAATGAAGTATTTTCTCAATGTTTTCCACACCCTTATTACCCATATAATGCATATATGTCAGATGACAAACGAGTGTCCTTGGACTTTTTGACATATCCAAGATGGCCGCCGTATGGCATAGGAATACTAAAAACATGTACAAAGGTTTTCAACTAATACCAACTAGGAAGACGCATTGCCCACTATCTATTAAATTGTGTTTCTGAGTGCTTTATTACAGGAACAAAACAAAACAAAATGGCTGCTATTGGCCATAGAAGGTGGGGTTCAGTTAATACCTGCGAGAGATGGGCTTCCATATAAAATGAAGCTAAATTCAGTTGTTTTTCTGTTATTATTATTATTATTATTATTATTATTATTATGATTATTATTATTATTATCCCATGAGACATATGATAGGTAATTAATGTCCATATATTTGATCATTTTGGGGAAATTCAAGATGGATTGGATTTTATAGGCACTTCTAAGGCAAATGAGGGTAATCATGATATTTGTCAAAATAATTAGGGGTACACACTTGTTACCCACCAGATAGATATCTCAATGTCACATTTTGGTATTTTTAATGTGTGAATTTCAACTACAAACAGCCTGAAGCCATTTACTAACTACCTTTTCTGAATGCCTATATACAAAGAGATACATAGAGATATTATTATAATTGCTGGTTTTTATGTTGATCATCATAGTCATCGCCAATTGACTGAAGACTTATGATGCCAATATATTTATTTATTCTATTATTTGTTCTTACAGCACCTGTTTAAAACATCCAGAGAAACCTCTGACTTGGGTGAGTCCAGCCTTATGGGTGGCAAGTCCCTTGTTAAGAATATACAGAAGAAAAGGAAATACATCGATGACGACGATGATGATGATGATGATGACAGCAGTTTCCATCATGGCAACCCTTCAACATCAAAACAAATCAAGTTGACACCAAGCAATACATCCCCTGCTAAAAGAAAAAATGCTACATCAACTAAAAAATGGAAGACTTCAGATGATGAAGATGTACGTTCCTTTGAGCTACATGTATTCCTAGGGACTTTTCTCAAAATAATTAAAGATTTCCTTAAAACATTTTTTCACAATCTGATGATTTCATATTTTACAAATGAAATCGGTGGGTTCCATGAATATTGAGAACCTATAATTTGTGCACTTCTATCACCAACAATATTCAAGGAAAGCTGTGTTAGCTATTTTTTCTCTTATAAATAATAATATTGCACCGAACTATGTACATCAATATTTTCAGCTTTTTGTCTGTTCGTTTGACAGTGTTGCAGTTTTGTTTGTCTTTAACTCGTGTTCTTCTTCTTTTTTCTGTATTTATTATTGTTTATTATTAATACCATTATTTCAGGACCAACTAAGATGGGGGCCAGTCTCTGACCAGGAACGGGAGAAGCAAGGTGACGCCAACTACCAAACAAGTGGCAATTTAGTTCACGAATCCCCACCTTTACCAGTCACTGACCACCGCCTGGAGGAACAACGTGGCGTCCACTTTCAAGCAAGGAGGAAATCAGGCCATGACCCTGTGGCTACTGGGGATCAAGACCAGGGTGTCACCAGAACAATGGAAAACCAAGCTCTTAACCAGGCCCATGGGGATAATCAGTTAGTAAGGTTACCTGCGGCAGTGACACATGAGATTGCTGGAGTTCTAAGACAGATCCCTGCTAATTCAGGCAACACCAATGTTACCCTCAATTTGCAGCTGGTTAACCAATATTATAACTCAGAAAAGGCATCAATGACACACATGAAAGAGAACGATGTGACAACATCTTTTCATAAACATATTCCTCCACGTTTGAAAAAACGACTGAATGAGACACTTTCTCAAGATGATGTATGGGACCAAGTAAAGAAGATGTATGGCATTTCAGATGAAGCCCCACGTCCTCCCGATATTGTGTCTTCTTTGTTGTCTCAAGTTAAGGGTTCCATTGCATCTTTCATCATTGTTTTGTTAAAGTTAAAAGAACGCCACAGAGAAGGACAGCAAGACATTCCACAAGATTTGATTGATGAAGTCAAGGTAACTGTCAGTTTGGTCAAATGAAAGTATTAGTTTTTTTTTTTCAAATTTTACACACAAGCATACAGTATGATATAACGTTTTGGCTTCAGAGATTTTATATTTTGCAAACATCTGTAGTATTTGCTCCTCAGCAAATCTATATCTTCAAAATCCAAGTGAAATATCATTAGAAGGTATAAAAAAAGAAAACTTAATCTATATGTTGCATATTATATTTTTTATATATTTTTAAATAATTAAAAAATTAAAAAATGCAAAGATCTGCTTGCTTCCAGCAGGGCGCTCTTTCAAAATTAAAGTTTATGATAAGCACATGTCTACACAAACTACTTACTTGACTTCTTATATTTCTTTCCTAGGATGGGCTTAAGAGTGAAATGGAGTATAAGAAACTTAAACAGAATAAGATTCACTTTGCTGAGGAACTTTATATTGATATTGGAAGTATTTTAGATTACTGTAATCAAGATGACATGGTACCAGATGAAGAGATTACAGTGCTTAAAAATACTGCCAAGGAAAATCCAAGAGATGCCTGTAGAAAGCTGTTTGAAAGACTAATTGCAAGTAACCCTGAAAAACAACCAATCAAATATTTGAAAGATGTCCTCAGAAAGTGCCAACATTGGCATCTGGCAGATGAACTAGAAGTTAGCCACCAGGATGTAGAGGATGAATTACAGAAATATGAAGTCGGAGGATATCCGGCTACTTGTGAAGAGCCGTCGGCGATAGGAATTTAAGCTCTCCCACACCTGTTACAGGTGAAAACCGTATTGAAGAACATTAAAACTACATGTGTACAATGTTTGACAGTATGATTTTTATGCTTTTTGGGTCACCGTTGACTATGAACCTATGGTGTTTTTCCACCATATTACTTGCATGCTTTAGATATTGTTATCACATAAAATAAAGTGACTTTCTATTTCCAGTGATATTGAACAAACTTGTGAAAAGCCGTTGGCGTTAGGAATTTAAGCTCCATCCACACCCTATTGGAGCACATTAAAACTACTTGAGTACAGTGTTTGACAGTATGTGTCAAGATTTTTTTATCCTACTTGGGTCACCGTGGACAAAGAACCTATGGTGTATATCCACCATATTACTTGCATGCTTTAGATATTGTCATCAGATAAATAAAGTGACTTCTGTTTTTAGTGATTTTGAGCAAACTTGCTGAAAATCTACAATGGGACAGTCCATGATGCAATATAGATATTTCCCACATTTCATACTAAGAGCATTATTTGTGTTGTGATACTCATCTCTACTAAAACACATAATACCATGTGTAGAGGTGTCCTCGAAGAAGTATCTGCTGCTGTTTACCATCATCAGAGCCAGTGTAGACATTCCAGTACTTGTAAATATTTAGCTGACAATAATGACACATACTTAATTAAGACAATCCAGTAGTTGTAAAGTACTTGTATATATTTAGCTGAAAATAATGCCATATACTCATTAAGACAATCTAGTAGTTGTAAAGTACTTGTATATATTTAGCTGAAAATAATGCCATATACTTATTAAGACAATCTAGTAGTTGTAAAGTACTTGTATATATTTAGCTGAAAATAATGTCATATACTTATTAAGACAATCTAGTAGTTGCCTACTACAAGCTGTAGGGGGTAATTAACTTTCGTGCCAGCTCGGCTGACAGCTATTTAGCGTGAACCCACAGGGAGTTAGGTAGATCTAGTTTGGATCGATCTAATCTCTGGGAATGGGGTCTAAGACAGTGCTCTAGTACTTGTTAAGTAGTTGTAAATATTGATTTGAAAATACTGACAGTACTTACGGCTCCCTAGTAATTGCAGAAAGCTTTTAGTAAATATTTAGCTGAAAATACTGATAATACTTATTGAGAGCTTCTAGTAAATATTTAGCTGAAAATACTGATAATACTTATTGAGAGCTTCTAGTAAATATTTAGTTGAAAATACTGATAATACTTATTGAGAGCTTCTAGTAAAATTTAGCTGAAAATACCAACAATACTTAAATAAGACACTCCTGTAAAGTACTTGTAAAGTACCAGTAAATATTGGATTGTAAAATACTGACAACAGATAGTAAAATATATATATACCTCTCTAAATAACTGATTTAATCTGGGTAAATAGTCCAGTTATTACATTAATCACCTTCACATTCATATCTTTTGACATGCGTGCTTATTTCAATATATAAATAGTACACCAGTGTATGTCTCCTTTTCCTTTTTATGTACAGACACTGTCTGGATATTTAGGCATCACCTGCATTTGCTACTGTCTTTAGTGTTGCCTTGCTGCACTTTCTTCATTTACATTATAAATACACGGGGAATTCAAAGTTCCTTCAGATGTTAGTGCAGATTGAATTTAACCACAGTGAAAAGAATTGTGAGCTGTTTGTTAATTATCTGAAGTATCACAACAAGGTCAATTTGAAAACAACGAACTGAAAAACTGACAAAACTGAAATGAATATCCATCTTTCAAAAACTTATATTTGTGGGTTATCATTGTACCACCAGCGTAGGCGCTGGCGGTACACATGGTTTTAGTCCCGACCCGTATGTTCTGCCGGCTCCTGCGGCTCCGCTGGCTCCTGCGGCTCCGCCGGCCACTGCGGCTCAGCTGCCAAGTCACCGTTACCGCTTCTCCTCCTAGACTACTAGGGCCTGCGTACCCATCTCTTGGATTTAGGTCACCTATAATCTCAACTCGTTCCACGTAAAATTTGGGCTTTGTCGGTATTGGGGTCTAGGTGTGGCACTCATTGCAATGCACCCTTGTCCAAAAATGGCAAAATTAAATGCTAATTATCTACCCTACGGAAGGAATTATGGGAAAAATTTCTACAGACGGCTTTCAAAAAGTCATATGTGTAGATTTCAAATATGCCCTTGGATTTGACCTTTGACCTTTATTTCAAGGTCAAACGGGC
>NW_019773903.1:258953-270976 GCF_001039355.2 Lingula anatina | reverse complement strand
TTATTGTACCACCAGCGTAGGCGCTGGCGGTACACATGGTTTTAGTCCCGACCCGTATGTTCCGCCGGCTCCGCCGGCTCCTGCGGCTCCGCTCGCCCCTGCGGCTCCGCCGCCAAGTCACCGTTACCGCTTCTCCTCCTAGACTACTAGGGCCTGCGTACCCATCTCTTGGATTTAGGTCACCTATAATCTCAACTCGTTCCACGTAAAATTTGGGCTTTGTCGGTATTGGGGTCTAGGTGTGGCACTCATTGCAATGCACCCTTGTCCAAAAATGGCAAAATTAAATGCTAATTATCTACCCTACGGAAGGAATTATGGGAAAAATTTCTACAGACGGCTTTCAAAAAGTCATATGTGTAGATTTCAAATATGCCCTTGGATTTGACCTTTGACCTTTATTTCAAGGTCAAACGGGCCAAAATTTTCAAAAAAATGAAATTTTTTACGAAAAAAAATTTTTTTGCGCTGTTATTCAGACACTACACAGACTTAACCAATAATATTACTGGAAAGTGTTACCCTTTGGGTCATCTTTCATCTCTGTGAATTTGAAATCAATCGGTGCATTTTCACGGGAGTAGCGGCCATAAGATACCGAAACTGAAAACTGTCTCTGATTCGGGAACCGTTAGTGCTAGAGACCCATTCAGCTCAAATTAGAAAACCAGCTGAATTGATTTATTATGCATTAATGCAATTTCATAAATTTTCATTTCTCTCATTCTGACAATTTTCAAAGTGTGTACTTGTCTCTCATAGGCCTGAAACCTTATGATTGTTACACATTTTACTTACATCAGTAATACCTGTTGAGCTTAGTTAAAATTTGATGTTAAATTTGCAGTTAACCATAATGCACTTTTGCATCAGCATTGACAGTAGCATATTTTATGCATTGTTTCCTGATTTTTGTATGTACATTTGACAGCTTTGCTGCCTTGTTAGGAGTGGCGTGCAGTTCAAATTAGAAAGCCAGCTCAATTGGGTTATCATTTATTATTGAATTTATGCAACTTTGTGTGAAATTTTTCTCGTTTTCAAAGTGTGAACTTGAACTCCCATGGGCCTGAAGCCTTATGCTTGTTACACATTTTGCTTACTTTGGTATTACCTGTTGAGCATAATTAAAATTTGATGTTGAATTTGCAGTTAAGCATAATGTATGGGGGCGGTTTATACAAAAATTAAAAACACGATTAGACGTCGTAGTTATCAGATCAGACGGTAAAATACGACAAGTCGTGAAAACACAACTAGCAGTCAAAACTCGATTTGACACTAGATAGCGCTCATGTACGAAAATCAAGGCCAAGTCAAATGATCCACAGTGATCAAAATGGCAAACGTTGTTGAAGCAGCTTCAACATTCCTGGCTCGAATACTCTGACTGTTGTTAGCCATTATTGTAATTCTCTATACTAGCCTACTATAGTACACCTGTCGACTCTCCTCAATCTGTCAATTGCAAGCACTTGTCAGTGTTAGAATTTCACGGTATTGACTGTGACGTCGGCGCAAGGGTAGCCAAGTTCATTGACATGAGCGCCATCTAGCAGCACATCGAGTTTTGGCTTCTAGTTGTGTTTTCACTAGTCGTATTTTGCCATCTGATCTGATAACTATGGCATCTAATTGTTTTTGTCTGATCTGATAACTACAACGTCTAATTGTGTTTGTAATTTTGGTATAAACCACCGCCCATAATAATGTGCATTTGCATCAGAAGTGACAGTAGCCTATTTTGTGCATTATTTTCGGCTTTTTGTCTTTACATTTGACAGCTTTGCTGCCTTGTTTCATGAATATTTTTTTAAAACAATAAGAGCAATGGGTGTGGCACGAGTGACCGACAACGTACCACAAAACACAGTTCTACATCAAGTGACTTTTATTCATTCACAAAGTTAATTGTCTTAATTATGTCATGACTGCCAAACTCTTTTTTAACATCTACAACTTGGACAGTTATGACACCACTCATTAAACAACAAGTGCCTTTTTAATTAACAATCTCTGAATGTTTTATATACAAAGACAGATGTTGGGTGGGGCAAGGGGGAACCCCCTTAAGAGAGGGCTGGGGTTAACCCCATATATCTAACAACTGACAATGTTAAATGTATAAACGACAGATCTAAAGGTTGCAGAGTGATGAGGTTTTCTCACAATGTTGTCAAAGGTGATATTGTGTTCATTCATGATTAGGTCTGATGTATGTATGTATGTATGTATACATGTACTCAAGTACAATAAGGTGGTTTGGGGGGGAGGGGTTATAGTTCTCAGCCCATTAATTCAGTGCTTGACCTCCAAAGGAATAGAGATAATCTTATTAAAGTTGGATCTCAACTGCTTTAAAGAGGGCTTTTAAGCAAAATTCTTACAGCAACTAAGGCACTATAGTTTCAATATCTCATATTTACTGGCTTTACTATCAAAAACATCAGGGTTAGTCTCAACACATGATCACATATCAAAAGAATTTCCATATCTTGATATATGTTCTACATTTCTCTTTGTGAAAACTTTCTCTGTAAAAACAAGCCAGTGTGATCCCTTTACCACTAGAAAAGCTAGCGCAATTATGTAAACTTTCTATTTTTGCAAACTTCAGAGATAAAAAAATTACGCGACCCTGGAGTTTGCCCTGGGGGTGGCCAATGTGAGGTGGTTACCTTATGGGAACAGGTGCTGGGAACTTTATAATTCTAGACTGGAAATGTTCTCACGTCTTTCTGAAATTTGTACTGTCAGTGTTAGTAAGGGGAGGGGGGGTCCAAGCTGTCGCTGGTTCAATGTTACCTTACTCCTGAGTAAGCAAATTAATTCTACAGAGGTGAATACAGAAGCAGCTCGAGTTATATAATCAAATATACTGTTACCAAAAATAGACGCTCTTATATACAATGAATTTACACATTAAAGGACACACGTTTCATTACAACATGTGTCATTCATTTCATCTACTTCAATTTCGTTCTAAGAAACAACAAAGCTCAATTCCTCTGTTGTTTTAAAGAAATTTCAGAGTAACCCAACATAATTTACACATATAGTTGGCTAGAAATTTTAATCACATCTCATTTTACCACCCTTGGGTAGTAGTTTATGTACACCAGTATTTACACTGCTCAGAAATGGCCTATTTTTAAACCTACAATTTACTCAATAAATACACTTTAATTAATGAAAAAAATCATCTCCTAAAGAATTAAAAGGCCATGGTGACATGACCTTAATTTTTCCAAGAAATATAAGCAACAGAAACTATTGCCCAGGGCACTGTAATCTGAAGCAATATAATATTTCAACCTGAACAACATTTACCATGTCTTAAAGCCTCCAACAACAGGACTGTAGGGGGCACTGTATTCAAGACAGGCTAACCATATTTGATATGAATCCAAGTATACAACACCACAAAGTCATAATAAAAGTAATAATAACATTAATGTGCTGCCGATGAGATCTATATTACATAATAACAATGGAAATGTTGACAATTTCACAATTTCCTCGATCAAAGTAATTTTTCTTCCAGTCTACCCTGAGATGAACTGTTGACAACAACAAACTAATTAAAGGTGACCTCTGGTGTCAAGGTCAAAATCACCACTAATAAAGATGCAAATACTTTGTTAATTAACTGGACTGTAGGGGCACCGTATTCAATACAAGCTAGTATCACACCTATTTGTCAGTAAATAACCATCTCTTGTCTCAGAACATTAGCTAATGTTAATTTATCAGAAGTTTGTACCTCTCAAGCTGAACTCATTTATCCTGTACTACTGCAGGAATATTGGTTAACTGGACAGCAATGATGGCTAGTTTGTTAGTTCTGGAAAACTGGGGTCTGATTAATTTAACTTAATTATTGTGTCTGACCCACTGATGACAAAGGAAACTTCTCTGTTGGGGTATAAAAATTCAGTTCACAATGCGCACATCTGCATGTCAAAGCCTCTATACAGCAAAGTTTAATGTGCAGGTCTCCATTTGTGTCATTCAGTTTCCATGGAAACATTTTACCAAATCGGTCCCAACGTTTGTACATTTACAGGCATGAGATAACAATAAGTCTCATCTTGTTTGATATCTTGGGTGCTGACACCTATGGGTAAGACAAGACACCAGTTCTACAACATAGTCTAGTGTAACAATTCTTCATCTTGAAATATGCTGAAACTTGCCCCCAGATTGGCTTTTACTATCAGCATTACCAGGATTGCTAGATTTCTTTCACACAGCGCAAGAATCCATCAAAAGTCAAGTCTAAACCATGACAAGTTTGTCCTTGGCTACGTGCCAATTTCTGTCACTCGCTGGCAGTAAGTCTAAACTGTTGCTATGACGATCAGAAGATGCGCCATGTCTCTTATGTTCTGCAACAAGTCAGGTGACATCCTGGCCAGATTGCCTTGGCTGAATTCACAGGGTGGGAATATGTGGACGACGTAAGCCGGCTGAAAATGATAAAACAAAATTTCTAATAACCGGAGGTTCTTTAGCGGTGATTCAAACAGCAATTTCAAAAACAAATTAAAAACAAATCCAAGCACTTCTCAGGTCTTAAAAGGCTCTAATTTAAGTTTTTAAAATTAACTTCTACTTTTTGAAAGCTACCAACTGACTGCCATTACTTCAAATGAATTGTGAATTTTTACACACTGATGATGTGACACAAATTGTAAATCATGAAAAGAATTTACCCATTGTAAGATTGCATAATTACTCTAATGATGTTCAAAAAGAGTTTGTTTTTTTTTCTTCTGCGAATTTGAATTTATGATTATTATTGACAAATTACTTATTGATCCAATTCAAGTACTTTACAAGAACAAAAACAATGAATGGAATACAAGCCTCTGTCAATGATAATTGCAATTTCAATGTACTATTAAAATCTATTGACTGTAATTAAGGGCTAGGAGCTCTTTGTAGCAAAAAAATTGCACTGAGTAATGACAAGTCATTTTCAAACAGCATAGTTTAACGAAGTCATTATGAACCTGTTTATTAAGAAAGTTTCAACAAGAGGTCTCCAGGCAATTATCACATACAGATGGTGATAATGTAATTATTGGCAACCATCTGTTGGATTAACAGGGTCGTGGATCCGGAATACCACCAATTTCACAATATTTTAGAAAAAAATCAATGCAATGAGGACTTGTGACCTTGCAAGCTGCCTTTTCTGAGGTCTTAATAATTTTCTCAAATTTTAGATCATCAAGCTGGTATTTTACTGTTATCGTATGGTAACCATTTCTCTTTACTTCTGATATAAAAGATCACATTTCTTTCAAAACAGACCAGAAATGTATTATTATTATTATTAAAGACAAATCCTAAAATTGTGAGGGGAATACCTGAGTTGATCCAGGAGCTGGCACATTGACTATTCCGGCCGCCTGCTTCTGTTGCAGATATTGTATGAATCCCGTCTTCAAGCCGTGGGTCTGACTTATTACATCTGCGTGGTCGCGCCCCATGGGCAGCGCAAGCATCATGCAGTAGTCTTCGTGCTTCTGTAAAAAAAAAAAAATATTTTTTAAAAATTCGATGATTATTTGCAAAGCAAGGAACAGTTCGAAATACACAAAAAGAACACCAAATATCTAGATTTCTGAATCAACAAATCAAACATGAGTGTTCCCAAATATCTAGATTTCTAAATCAATCCATCAAAACTTTCATCCCTTATTTTGGTCTCTCACCTCCATTCTTCTGGCCACTCCGTCCAGCTGCGAAGGCTCCAAGCGCATTCTCTGTGCAATTCGCAGGATGCATGGGAGACCGTCTGCTGCCATATGTGGCAGGGACACACCCACCAACTTGTCGTTTCCTGCAACCCAGTGCATCTGCACATTGGCGCTGTCATTTTTCAATCCCAGCATGCCTTGCCACATCACGGGGTATTTCTGGACATGTAAGAGAGAAAGTTTCAGGTCAGAGTTATTTTTATTCAAATTCTTCAGATTTTATATTTATATCTTTCTCTAATAAATTCAGTTGGCAGTTACTCTAGTTCTCCCTATAAAATTTCCAAGAACTACAATGGAGCAAATAACAGGATGTACTGCACAATGCCTTCATTTCCATCTAGCAATGTGTTAATTTCTGACACGTCAATTTTCAAGATCAATTAACTCCTGACTGAGTGAATAGGGGGATTTTTTTTCGAGACAATTTCTTTTCAGTTATAAAATATGCAAAATTAATATCAGAACATGTCTATAAAAGAGGAAGGGGGGGGGGGGAGAGAGTTAAATTTCAGAGCTGAGAAGTACCAGCTGGTTACAATGACAACACAAATACATAATAAATATAGAATATGTTAACTACTTACATTAAGCAAGCTTAACAGGTTGTCAGGGTGTTGAGGTATTTCTAATCCCCCTGCTCTCTCCGCCATGTTGGGAATGTGCGCCATGTGTGGCGGCACCGCTGCCTGTGCAGAGCTGTACACTGGCGAGGACGAGTGTTGATTTGGCAACTCAAACTGAGAAGGTGGCCTTGAAATGGGCTGACTGTCAGGCGTTCGCGACTGGGCTTCTTGTAAAGCCGCCAGGTGGTGCTGCGCCACAACAGTGGGGATCATGGGTGGTCCCTGGCGCGCAATTAACTCCGGGTGGTGTTGTCCCCCCGCCATCACAATTCGTGGGTCCAGGTGTGGAGGGACGCCGATGTGACCCGCTAAACTTGTGTGCGGGTATGGCATCATCCCTCCATGCTGCATCAAGAACTCTGAAGGCAGATGAGCGGCCATGGGGGCCCTGGGGTCAGGGTGCGCCACAGAGGGGTGCGCTGCTGTCCTCTGCTTCAGTTCGGCTCTAGCATCCACCAATCCCAGGCGGCCGCCATTAGGCGTGGCAAAGGCACTGGGCAAGGTTACAATGCGGCCATCTTCTTGCGTAACCCGCATCTCACCATATGGCCCTCCAGGTTGGGACATACGCACACGGCTCTCTATAGGCTGATTATTAGGCGGTGGTGCTACCCTTCCTTCCTTAGTAGTATGCGTCCCCACGGCACCTTGCCCAACGACAGGAGAAAGATTCTTCACTCCACCGGGAGACTGCGTGGACTCCACCTGGTGGTGAAGTGGTGGTCTCACATACAGCTGCTGCTGAAGCTGCGCCTGGTGCTGGGCGATCAAAGATGGTCGATTGAGGACTGCGCGGAGCTCACTGGCCTGCTGTAGGGAGTGAGGGGACTGGGCGGGTGGGGCACTACCCCCTGGGGTGGCGTGCAGCATCCCTGGGGGGTACATCCCTGGGGGATAGTGGTGAGATAAAGCCTGCGCCACTGACACTGGCTGCCTGTACATGCCCGTCTCTGGAAGAAAAGAGGGAGAACAAGTTAGTACAACTATAACATTGTTCATGAATCAATTAAAACTTTCTTTACATGTAATTAAACAACGCCGAATGTGCCATTCAGTGTAAAAATCTGAAAATATGGGTCCCAAAAAGGTAAAAATCCCCTGAAAGTCAGTAAAATCCCATTACTGATTAAACCAACAAGACGCTATTTACCAGACTAAGAATGATAAGATAGGGATGGAACCACCCATACCACCATATACGCACATCTTAAAGAGCTAAGATACTGGAGGGATGATGACCAAGAATATGATAGCCTGATTTTCTCTTAACTAAACTAACTCCATGATATATCTGATGATAGAGTCAAATAACCACTTATACATGAAATACCCATCTCTGGCCTTTAAAGCAGAAAGATACACTCCAGGAGATTTCCCCACCAAAATAAGCAACTTTCTCCTTCTCATGAATTATCTCTCTCTCTCTCTCTGCACTTGGATTCAACCATTGATAAAATTTATGAAGGCTGATTTCAACTTAAATGACTGGCCAGGCTTTTTAACAATCACCAATTTGTGTAAGCTCCAATAGAAATATCAACATCAGATACGCTCCAGAATGGCAGCCATCTGAACAGAAATGCTGGGACATCCTGTCTGACCTTGTCTTAATATATGAGTGGGGTGGTGGAGAGGTTCCTGCCTGACCTTGTCTTAATATATGAGAGGGGTGGTGGAGAGGTATATCTCCTGGGTAGAGCCTATTCACCCCGACAGCCTCATTCCCTGGTGAAGATACTCTAGATTGACATTGAAATACTAGTGGTGAACAATAGTTTCAATATTACCTACCAGAAATACTAGTCTCATCTCTGTACATAGCATAGCTGATGATTTTTGTTTTATATCTCTTGTGTCAATAATCTAGACCCTGGGAGTAACCCAAATCTGTTACTTATATAATTAATATAAACAAGAATGAAGGTATAACTCCTACCTGTTTTTGATTTTAACTAGAACCTGGGGCAAACACTTCACCTGCCGTAGCTGTAAACTTGTAGTATTGCGCAGTGTCTACCCTGTGAAGGTGCTATAACTAATAACCTCAATCACTCAGTTAATGTTAAACCTATCAAATATCGTCAGCCACGTAATTAACACTTCTCTTCAATCGGAATACTATCAACTGCCACATAAATCACCAACTTATCACATCCTAAACTGCTAACTGATGGAGTCAAACTGTTCAAGCTCCTTCATTGTCACAATGGAGTAATTGGATGAAGGGAGATTTACGTAAGAACAGGAGCTAATGTTACCATGGAGATTAATATACATACATGCACACATACACATGTACGTCCTTCCTTTCCTACCCCCTACTTAGTGATTAATATCACACCTATACATATATATAGCAAAAAATAAAATATGATAATTTCTTGAAAGTTCACCAATCATCCCTGCATCACCATGGCTACCCGAAACTACGAATGGAGAGAAAATTATTATCCATAAACCCATTTACAAGTTCTTGTCTAATTAACAAGATCTGACTTTGCTTTGTGCTTGGCACCGATGATGGAAAATTAGAAAGTATTGTTAACAGCTGTCTTAAATAATTGGCAGAAGTGTTCAGTCCCTGAGTCTTGTTTCACAGATATCAAACAAACAGAACACATACAGAATGGCTTATTCTGTCTCACCTTATAAACATGACATTTAAAGTTCTACCTGATATGCTGTTTTGAGTTTTATTGCACTTATAATTGCATTTATTACTAATTTATTGTATATATATCTTGAATGTACTCTTAGGCTCTATTCCCATAGATTTTAGATCGATCTATCCCCGCGAGGAGTCTCACTAGATTACTTTCAGATAATCCGTCTTAAATGTCCGTCCCGCCTACTACAAGCTGTAAGCGGGTAATTAACTTTCGTGTCCGCCCGGCTGACAGCTATTTAGCGTGAACCCCCAGGGAGTTAGGTCGATCTAAAGTAGGTCGATCTAATCTATGGAAATGGGGTGTTACATGTGTGTATCTAAAATGCTTAGTACAACTTTCTAATCTTTCAATGGAGAAATATTTGAATTTTTCAGATTCTTTCATTAAGTTCTTCATTCTTAAAATAGGAACATTCCTATTGAGTTGTAGAAACTAAATCAAACAGCAGATTGCCTTGATATCTGAATTCTACACATTAAAAGCGCCACTGATACTATATAGAAATATATTCTAAAATGATTGTAAATATTTCCCCAGTGAAAAGATCTATGGTGCAAAATCTAGTACCATCATTATTGCTATCCATACCTTGGGCCACCCCACTGTGCCCTGGTGCCCTAGGACTGGATGGCTGCTGTCTCATTTGCATAGTCTCAGACATGGGCACCCTCACGTCCTGTCCCTGGGGAGCTTGGGTGGCCTGGACCTCAGGGGTCTGCTGCCCGTGACCTGGCGTGCCCCTCCTCTGCTGCTCAGCCAGGTGATGCATGGGTTGACCCCGCGCTGGGGGTGGAGGATGCTGGGAAGACCCTGGCGTGGAGGCGCGTGGAGAGAATTGACCTCCTGTTATGGGTGGTGGGGCACTGGGTGTGGCGTTGGTGGAGGTCTGTGGCTGGTGGAGTGAGGACACAGACTCTGCGTGAGCAGCGGAGGTGACAGGTACACGGAACTCTTGGTGTGGAGGTTTCTGCTGCGGTGGTCTCTCTGGAGATCTGCGATATTGTGCCTGATGCTGGGTGTCCACTACACCCCGCGCCTCCTGCCTCGCACGCTGAGAGGGGGTCAACGGCCTGATATCAGCTGGTTGAGAGACAGGAGGCACCTCTTTGGTCCCTGCCCTCTGTGCCGGCGTGGGAATCCTGGCATCTAAGGACTGATTATGCAAGTGCCCCTGGGTAGCTGGCGGCCATGTTGGCGGATGCTGCTGTGGTCCGCGTGCACTTGGTGACAGGTGAGAAGATGAGCTCTGTGGCTCTCCCACTGGGGGTCTCTGAGGATGAATCCCTGCAGGATAACCAGGGAACCCCTCACCTTGGGGTTTGCCCTCTGAAGAAACAGGGGGTCGCCCCTGCATGAACTGCGGCATCCCCATTGTTGTGTGGTCCCAGTAACCTTGGGATGGGAGCCCTTTCTGGTACTCTGGCATCCCCTTACTTGTGGGATGTTTGGGGCCTGGTACAGGGGCCTGACTGGTAGCTACACTGATGCTAGGGTTAGGAACTCTCTCTATCACCTACAACCATTAAAACAAGTGACAATATATTTTCCTTAAATTTTAATCTGTACTTAATTTTAATAAATGTTTATTACGTTAGACACCTTAAATTATATATATTTTTTCAATGTAAACTCTGTACTTTATTTGTAACAATTCTTGATTTTAGACACATTATTACTTTATGAACCACTGGGATAATAACGAGAAAGAAAAAATGTAGTGCAATGGTTTTTGATAAGATTTATCTTGGTGACAAAGTAACAAGCAAACAACTAAAATTTCAAAGAATCTTGAGAGTCTTGTATGCCTCAATAAACAAAAGCAACATTAAATTGGTATCAGTTATGATAAAGCGCCCCCTATCTACCTGGCCAGTGGGGCTGCGTTCCACTTGACCCATGGCGTGTGGCGCCCCCTGCACCACTCCCATGTGGACATCAGTCTTTATCGGCAGCGTAGGCATCTTCTCGTGTGAGTAGTGATAGGTTGGTGACATCATCAGTCCTGTAGGAGACTGGACGTACGGTTCTCCAGCCTCGACAGAGGAGCGGACGGTGTCCACTTCCTTCTCGCTGGGCTTACTGTGGGTGTCCATGTGTAACGCTGGAAGAAAAAAATGACAATAAAAATTCTTCCCATTTTGATACTTAATTTTGTATCATCTCTCATCTCTCAAGAAAGTTCCCCCACTTAAATTCAAACAATACCACGCTTGGATGGAGAGATGAAGTGACAATTTACCATTAGTCTGGAGTTTAAAAAAATGGATGAAAATGTCAGGGACAACCCAATACAATTCAGGGCAACTAAATGGAGTCAACTAGGTAAAAGATAAAAAAATCAGAGAAAATTTTCATTTTACAGGACACTGGTTTATCTTCTCTAATAGAGGACTAAAATTTTGATCTGTAAGTTAACATCCATATTTGAGCTCAACTTCTACAACAAAATTACCCCATCCAAGAGCTTCCAATTGCTGACCAAACATTCTTTTTTCATAATTAAAAATTATGCTAATTTTCAAAAATAATCTAATTCAAGGTGACATAAGTCTAATTTTTGAAAACGTTTTAAATTAATTGACTATCATCCAATGAATCAATTCTACTGCCTTCAAGACAACTCAAATTCAGACTTACTTTGAGACTGCCCACTGTTTCAGTGACTCTTCCAAACAATTATTTACTTCTCTAGTAATTGCACAATTCTTAACTACGCATTAAAGCTCTGATAAGGAATGTCAAATTGTAAATCTCAGTCTTTTTTTTATACCAATATATTAATAAATAGCAGCTGCCTATATGATAGAGGGTTTGGGTGATTATATCTATCTTTCCATCACTTTTCTGAAACAAGGAGACCGGTTAAAACAACACAAAATTAAGATCAAACAAATAATGAAAATGGAGTCAAGGCAAAATGGGCAATGTTTATATCCTTTTTCACACTTATCCCCCCCAAC
>NW_019773903.1:200097-251314 GCF_001039355.2 Lingula anatina | reverse complement strand
GTTTTTCAGCTTTGGTGGGCTCTTTCTTAGCAGCATCTTTCTCTTTTGTAGACTTGCTGGTTTTTGAAGCATGTGGTGAGCTGCTCTGCGATCCCTTGTCTCCACTGTCCTTAAATTTCTTCTGATCAGTATTCTTGTTTGCAGGTCTCCCACTTTTTTCCTCCATCTTGACTTTTGAGGTCTCCACATCATCAGCAGCCTTCTTATTGGTTTCATTTTTCTCCACTTTTTGCTTTGATTTTGAAGTATCTTTGTCAACTTCTTTTTTGGTTTTCTCATTCTTAGTGTCCCTAGATTTTACGGATTGTTTATCCTTCTCGTCTTTTCCCTTGGGCGGTGATGGCTCATGCTTAGATCTGTCATCATTCCTAGAACTTGGCTTTTCTCGCTCTTTACTGCCATCTCTGGCCTTGTCATTGTCTTTAGCTTTTTGTCTGTCCTTATCTCTAGAAGAAACATCTTTGTCTCTTTTTCTTCTCTGCTTCTCTTTTTATTCCAGCTTTCTCTTTTTCTTTGTCTCTCATTTTTGTATCAGAAACCCTTTCCTTATCTTGAGAGGATGATGATGTTTTATCTGCTTTTGAGTTCTTTTCAGAGCCAAATTTGTCAAGGGATTTTTCAGAGCTGGATTTGTCTGATGACTTCTCAGAATTTCCTTTGTCATTTGATTTCTCCACAATTGGTTTTTCACTTTTTTCAGAACTGATTTTATCAGACGTTTTTCTCGGAAACTGACTTCTCAGATGATTTTTCCTTTTCTCTGGAATGTCTGTCTTTGCTGTGGGACTTGTCCTTTCTATCTTTCATCTTATCTCTTTCTTTGCTTCTATCTTGGAACTTGGCATCCTTGTCAGAGGCCTTCTTTTCACTCTCTCTGTTAGAGACCTTTTTAGTGGGTTCAGGAAAGCTTTTCTTGTCTCCACGCTCTGCACTGCCCTCTTTAGTGGGTTTCTTTTCAACTGATTTCTGTGACTTACTTGTCGAGGATGCTGAGGAGGAACTTTGGGTTTTCTTAACAACTTCCTTGGTCTGAGACGAGTCCCCTGTAGAATCTTTGTTGTCATTTTTAGATGGAACTGAGTTGGATTTTTTCTCCTTTCCTCCCTCTTTCCTGTCTTTCTCCCTATTACTACTACTGTTAGTGCTGTCTTTAGTTTGCAGTTTGGGTTTCTTAGTCTCAGGTTCAGAAGGTTTCACAACATTCACAGAGGCAGAGTTTTTAGAATCTTGAAGGCCACCTGCAGAGTTAGACACATCTTTTGGTTTCTTTTCCCTTATTCTATTTTCCTCCTTCATTTTGGCGCTGTCATCATTAGCCTTCCTTTTTCCCAGAATGCCACTGTTCAGTCTGGGGTCGGGCCTACTGGGCACGTCCTTCTTCATAGGGGCAGCAGACAACTCCCCGGGAGTTTCCGTGGCAGCAGTCTCCTTGGCAACACCAAGAGGAGCTGGTGTCCTATTACTAGATGGCACCGATTCTTCTTTCACTTTACTGGTGGCTGTGGCAGCATGGGCCGTTGTCTCCACAGAGGTGCCCCCAGAAACTGTTCTCCCTGAATGTGACAAATCTCCACCACTGTTAAAAGCCGATGTACTGTCCTTTCTTGGCAAGGCTGGTGACGCAGCTGCCCCCACTGGTGCCGCAGACATAACAGCTGTGTCAGTTTTCAAAGCGTACAGAGCTGACCTTTCCTTCCTGGGATCTGAGGGAGAGATATCCTTCTTGAGGATGGGCTTCAGGGGGACTGGCTGTTGTTGGGATGTGGACATGACCTGTGGAACTGTAGGGGGCGTCTGGATCTGCAGCTGCTGTTGTTGCTGCTGAGCTGCTGCCTTCAAGGCAGCGTAATCCGTGACTGGTTTCCAGCCGGGAGCTGTCATGCCTGAAAAGGAAGTTTAAGTGCATTTACATTTACCACATGAAATTAATTTTAGTAAATATCTTTGGAGTCTGCTTTACTTGGGCTCTTATTAAATTTTACTTCATTCTTGATATCTGAAACATTTTTGGTCATTTTCTTTGATTAGCAACTAGTTTAAGTCCCCAACTAGACGAAAAAATACTTAAATTTTCAAATCCTTCCAATTTTCATTACAAACATTATCAAACAGATGCATCCTAACCAGTAAACAACAATACGAAAACTTTCTTTTTGGATTTTGGAAAATAATTCAGGCAAGACTTTTTGTAATCTTTTCCAAACAATTGCATTTATGCCTATTTACCTGCAGAAGTTTGCGGCTTACATGCTCCACCAGGTGTCGCTGGTGTACTGGGTGTCAGAGGGGTAGAGGGTGTGGAGACGCTGGATGTCGACATGGGTGTCACAGGTGATGAACTGGCCAGACTCGGAACACGCGTGCCTGGCAAGGGCTGTGCCGCTGCTTGGGTCAAGTTTGGTAACTCCTTTGCCGCGCCTTTGGTTCGAAACCCAGGTTTTTGCTGGAGCATGACGTCAGTGGTTTCTACCATATTACCCACCACTGCAATACTCTCCCCAACCATGGACTTAGAGATGTTATCTTTTGGCTCATATTTCTCGTGAATCTGTTCCAGCCTTCGGGAATCCTGGTCAAATATACTTGACCTAGACAACAATGTCTTTACTATGTCCGAGGGTTCGACTTTGTCCGCAGTCACAGGGACCATGGGGACGGCTGACAACGAGTCCCCGCGTTTACGAATTCTATATTTATTATAATCCACTATAGGTGTCACTGTTGGTGGGGTAGAAGAGTCCAGAGTTCTTGTTGAAGTTGATAATGACACAGATGACTGTAAACTGGATGCCATGCTCAGTTTTTCATCCAAGGCTCTTATACGCTCCTCCAGAGATGGACGGTTTGGGGAGTTTGGCGTTTCCAGATCAGACAAGTCAGAATTATCAGAATCCCTGGCAGGCGAAGTTTTTGTAATTGTCTCGGCTGCCACATCATTCACATTAACACTAGAAGCATCAACTATCTCTGTATTCTCAGTTTCCATGGGAGTTTCAATATCTCCATCTTTTTCCTTCAAAGCTGTTGTTGAAGTTGCTGTCAATGAATCCGTGCCAGAGGGCACACTGACAGTGTCAGACTGTTCTGCCTGTGTGGTGCCAGGTAAAACAAGAGGCTGGTCCATAGGGGGAGCCACTGGTCCAGCCAGCGACTCCGCGTTAGTCGTAGAACTAGAAACAATTTTGTCATCAGTAGGTGTAGCGTTAGACAGAGAATCGTCAGTTTTTGTGAGGTTCGTCGAGGGTTGAAACATTTGTATTGCTTTTATGCCTGGCGAAAAGGGAGGTGACTGGAGTTTAGCAATTCCTGGTGAAATTTGTGGCGATTGTATTTTTGGGGATGATATTGATTTGGGCGAGGCTTTGGGTGACAGAGAATGTTGTGACTGAAGTGCAAAACTTGGGAGCGGCAGAGAAAGAGGAAAATCACGTTTTAAATATTCCAAGCGAGCCTCCTGTATACTCCAAGCATGGATATCTGCTGACGCTGTAGACTGACGCTTTTCTGTGACACGCCGTTGACGTAATTCTTCCATTTTTCTACGTACATCCACCTGTACAGTATCTCCTTCAAGGCTGATTAGCGGAGTTTTAGATTTCCTTGAAAGCATATCCATATTAGAATCCAAATTTTTTCGCAGTGGAGACTTCGAAGTTGAACTTTGCTTTGAGTCCCCTTCATCTCCACTGCTGCTAAATATATCTTCCGTCCTTTTCAGTCTGTATGAACGTTTGGCTTGTAAAGACTCCTGCTCTGTTAAATCTCCAGTTGTTTTTAACCTACGTTTACGAGATAAAAACTCTGACGGTATATCCTTTGGAGAGTTTTCTGGTCCCATATCGAACAAATCCTCATCCAAGGATTTTGACTGGCTGTTGTCTCCATGACCTCGGCGAACCTGATGGTGTGACATTCTGCCTAAAGTTTTCTTTTCCATTTCTTTCCGCCTTGCTTCCATTTGCTTCCTAAAGCTCTGTGTTGAATCAATTGGCTTAAATTTAAAAGGATCCAATGGTTTAGTCTCCTTTGGGTGTTGTGTTTCTGACAACTGAATGATTTGCTGCTGTGACATTTGTAGTTGCTGCTGAGAATGTTGTTGTATATCCTTATTCTCCTCCTCAAGTGCCCTTGCTGTTTCCAGTATAACTTTCCTATAGGATAACTTTGGTCCACGTTCCAAGTCAAAAACATCCTCCAAACGAGGCTTTTTTGTCAGGCGCTTCCCCTCTTCATCCTGCTGAGAGTCACCGTCACTGGCACTCCCGGTTTCGTCCAGTTGTTTGATGAGTTGAAGCAGTTGTTGTTTCTTACTTTGTAACTTGTTCAGATCAGAAGAGGCGCCTTTTGCCACCTCCTCTTTCCCTTCCTCGGCGTCAGAGTTGTCATTACTGCTCTCAGAGCTTGAGTCAGAACTACTTCCACTGTCGTCCTTGGATTTGGAATTTTTATCTTTGTGCAGTGAGGCCTGTCGCTGTTTGTCGTAATCCTTGGTATGTTTTACAATCCGTTCATCACACAGTAATGCTTTGGTCCTCTCTCCCTTAGACGTTTTGTCCGTGTCGCAGTTATCACCATGAGTGTCCGACACGTTTTTACTCCTTGACCCGTGACTTCCTGTAGAACTCCGAGAGTACTGACGCTGTAGTTTGCGTTGTGATTCAACGTCACTTGGTCTATCACCCGTTTTGTGAACCACCACTTCAGACTTGAGACTTTTCTCAACATCCATACTATCCATAGAATCATATTTACCATGGCGAGTTCTCATATCAACATCGCTGTGTTTAGTCCGATGTGATTTTTGAGACAGTTGCTCCGATTTGGCAGAGCCTCTATCTATGTCATACTTCCTGTTGCCTAAATCAGTGGGGTCATGACCTTCGCGTTTTATATGGCTTCGAAGATCAGGATATTTCCCATAATTCCACTGCGAAGTTTCATAATCCATAGGACTTTCCTGTCCACCTCTCGAATTTTGAGGTAGTTCGTCTCTTGTCGGTGTAGGCGGTGTCGCAGGCCTACTAGACCTGTCCTTATCGCGTGATTTATCTCTCGGGCTTAGGCTCCGACTCCTGTTGCCCGCGGGACTGGCATGACTGCTATACTCGCTACTTTGTGGACTCTGTCCAGGAATACTGTCTCTTGAGCGTACACGTCTCTCATCACGGTCACGAGAGCGTTTTTCATGTGGACGGAATTTTTCCTCAGTTGGCCGGTCTTTATGTTCTCTGCGGGATTCTCTGCTGTCAGACTGGCACTCAGTGTCTCTGCTGAATCGATCAGCATTGTGCTCGTCGTATCTATCGTCAAATCTGGCACTGCCATGCATGCTACCCTCTGATGGAGGATAGCCGTGACCATACGGACTCAAACTCCGCCGTTCAAAATGTCTGTCTCTATCCCGCGGTGGCGGACTTAGACTGCCATGGCGGTCACGCTGTGAATACCCATAATCCCTTAGCTCACTTTCATAGTCATCAGTGAAGCTCCGTTGACTGCCAACTTCATCAAAATGCCTGCAAAGTACAAAAATAAACCGAAAATAAAAGTTAAGTACCAGTAATACATGTAAAGTTCATTCAAGTTCAGTTCTTATAAACCGCACTACATGTGTCTCAGCGCAGTTTACTATAGATGTCTGGTGAATGTTGGTCCTGATACAGACTGGATGCTGACGTTCTGACCTCCTTGGGGAGGAAACAGCTCTTATTCTAAGCATATACCTATCTCTAATCTGCTGCTTTCAATTTAGCTGCTGTGGTGCTGTTCTCCAGAATGATATAAATAAGACTCCATGGAAAGCTTCTATTTTGAAGCTAACCACAAAATGTTGACAGTCAAGGATTTACTCTTCCCGGAAACTAAAGTGTGTACTATAATACCAAAACATGACACTTCTATTGATCTTCTGCATGGAACTGTCATCTTTGCATAAGTAAGATGAGCTGATACAATTTTCACCAAAGATCTTTCAACCAAATGTCTTGAATTCAAGATAAATCCAAATTGGTAAAAAGCAGTCAATATTGGTCTAAAAATTGACGTTTTGGTTTTCTATTACTACATAAAACAAGTGCTATGCTTCACAAAACTGAATTACTACTGAATTATCTTGGGTCAATGAAGACAAAAATTTTAGTCTTGAATAAATTCCAAAATTTTTATTTTCTGTGGTGTTATACGGCCTGTGTTGAACCTAGTAAATCCTAAATTCTTGATCATAACACCCCATTCTCATAGATTAGATCGACCTACATTGGATCGACCTAACTCCCTGGGGGTTCACGCTAAATAGCTGTCAGCCGGGCGGACACGAAAGTTAATTACCCCTTAAAGCTTGTAGTAGGCGGGGACGGACACTTAAGGGGGATTATCTGACAGTGATCTAGTGAGACTCCCCACGGTGATAGATCGATCTAAAAGTTGTGAGAACAGAGCCTAAGGGCATTTTCAACAGTTTCAGGACAGAACCTTTTTTTTTTTAACTTTCTTTCTTTTGATTTTTATTTAATTTCAAAAACAGTTTCTCACAAGGACGATTACCTTCTTCTGTCCCTGAAGTCGTCATGGAAACCAGAACCTGGGAAATCTTCAGAAAAGCTTCCCCTGCTGCCTCCTCCTCTGCCACGGAAATTCCGAGAATTTGTCCCTCCTCCCCGCGACCGTGATCCGCCGGAAGTGAAGGTGCTGCCCCGCCCCCGCCCTTCAAACATGTCCTGACGCATGGCTGGGAATGCTCTCGGGTCTCTGGAGATTAAGAAATCAGAAATGTGCAGAAAAATGAGGAAAGTACGGCTGATAAAAATAGCTTAATTTTTTTTTTTTTCATAAAGACAGCCTCCAAGAACAAAACAAATGTCAGAAAAAAGGAGTAAATTTGATAAATGGGATAGCATCCAAAAATATAGTAAAATATCAGAACAAAGGAGATGTGAAAAATTATATTCAGAGAACTACTGTTGAAAAAATGATATAAATACATAAAATAGCCGATTCAGGTGTGGCTGCAGACAAACAACATCCATTGGTCCTTCATAAACAAAAAAATTGCATTAAGAAATAAATAAGTAAAATCCAATTCAAGTTTTAATTTATGACCAAGGCATATCTTATCCAAAACCTGACAAAAATTAAATTTGTCCACTTTAAACTTCTCAGTTTCAAACATTTGTATACTCTTATGTGATGCAAAATATATTCAGAGTAATTCAGTTCTTGAATAAAGAAGCCTCTTGAATATCTGGTGAAAGTGAGACTGGAAGTGAAAGTGAAGCAGCTCACCTTGGTTCCTCATATGTAGGAGTGACAGGAAACTTTGGATTGGTCCTGATTGCCCTCTCGTCCGGGCGCTCTCCGGGACGCAGCTGCCCCGAGCGCTGCATCTTGTCAAAGAATGAGGTCTGGCAGTCTCTACTGGCAAAGTCAATCTAAAGGGAACAGAATGTTGGCAGTCAATTTAGACGATCATCATGAAAAATCTTATGGGTGAAAATTGTAAAAAACAAAAATCTTGAAAATTTAGGTTGCAATTTCTTATTGCACTAAGACCATATGGGAAAAAAAATGAAATAAAGACCATAAATCATAAAATAAAGCATTATCCTAAAATCTTGCGCCCATACAAATCCACCTAACAATATGGACCTTAAGTTTACTCTCTACTAGCTTGGCTTGTAACCAAATCAGCATAACCTTTGATGACTATGTTGTTTGTGCTTCAGCAAGCCAGAATCCATGATGATCATCTCTGAATCTTACCTGGATCTTCTTCCCTGCCAAAGCACGTCCCCGCATTTCACTCACAGAATGCTGTGCAAAGTCCAAAGTATCGAAATAGATGAGTGCGCGTCCGATGTGTTTGTCCAACACGGCGTGACTTACGGGTCCGTAACGCCCAAACTGGCGACAGAGGAACTTTTCCGTGACGGTGTCTGCAACGCCATCTATCCAAACACAGGTCGTGGGCATGCTCTTACCAAAGCCAAGCTGGTGGGAAAATAATAGGTTATATTTCAATATATGGACTAAAGTTGAAAAGCTGTGTCTGATGCTTGTACTGTTTAATAAATCTGATACTACTAGATGCATATATAGGAAAGTGGTATAATACTCTCTCCAAGTAAAATACATATCTAACTGCCAAATAGAAGTACCTTTCAAAATAGAAAATAACTTACATAGTGAAAGAAGTGTTTATGTCATCAAGTTGGATACTAGATGTTAAAAGTAAAGTTTTATCAAAAATTCCCCAATGAATGGTGAAGAAATTATCTAAAATAGATTTCCCATATTGCCCCACTTTAAAAACTTACCTCCTAGATAGAGAAACATCTCATTTATTTCATCATGAGCAAAGATTACAAAAATATTACAACTGTAGAATATACAAAATATACATTTAAATAATTTAAAAAAACTATAAATCATGAATATATTTTATATATATATAGTACTTCACCTTGATCTTATTGGGCCCGATGCTCTCTCCGTCCATTTTCTTCAGAGCTTTCACTACACTACTGATGTCAGAATACTGAACAAAGGCATAGGCCGTTACTGCTCCCTGTTTCTTGATGTCTATATCCTAGAGCAAAGAACATTTGTATGGTAATATCATGTATTCTAGTTTATTTTCACCAAAGATAATTTGGTACTACTGATGTCAGAATACTGAACAAAGGCATAGGCCGTTACTGCTCCCTGTTTCTTGATGTCTATATCCTAGAGCAAAGAACATTTGTATGGTAATATCATGTATTCTAGTTTATTTTCACCAAAGATAATTTGGTAGTAGTAACATTTGTATGGTAATATCATGTATTCTAGTTTATTTTCACCAAAGATAATTTGGTAGTAGTGCTTTTTTATTTCTATTATTCTATTTTAATTTCATTATTATTACCCCTTTTTTTTGGTGTGTGTGTGTGTGTGTGTGTGTGTGTGTGTGTGACACTTGCCCATTAGTCAATTCATGAATATTAAAACATTCTATTATCTCTATGTTTAAGGCAAATGTTAAACATTTCATTATTCTGACTACATTATTATTGCTTTAGTCAAAAAAACTTGATATTGATAAAATCAAGTGGCCAAAAAATGTGTAATTTCCCGAGACATTCTTCACACGAAGCATCTTATTTGGTTACACACGAATAACCTAGACAAAAAAAGTTTCTTTGCGGTATATCAAAGTAATTAGTGGCCACTTTTTCCACAGACTTCTGCCTTTGGTTTTTCTGAGAACACTCAATTCCTGTAATTTACCACACATTTCCTCAGTTTACACAGCCCTTTTTTCCCCACAAATACAACCTTTTACTTAAAATAACTCACTATTATTTCACCGAATTCCTTGAAGATCTCTTTCAGTTGTGTAGGAGATATATCTTTCTCCAGGTTGCCAACAAAGAGCGTTCTTGTCGCCTTCGGATGAAATTCATCTAACTCAGCCTCTGGGGGGCGGAACTCACTGTCTTCTACTTCTGAAGTTCGACAAAAATAATTTTTTCATTCTCAGAATCTGTGTTAAAATCAATCAATCAGTTTATCAGTAAACAACCAACCAACAGAAAGGCCGAAAGTAATAATAGAAAACTGTGTTCAGTCTGTCTGGAAGATTTGCACCAATTTCAAGAATTGACATTTGGATCAGCTAATAGTTTGGCAAAATATGCTTTAGTCTCACACACTTTTTAATAACTGTCAATCCAAACATCAGGCTTTTTTCATTTCATTTTATTTTTACTTTTTTAAGTTTTCAACATGTATGATACTGGTCTAGTAATTGATTAGTCTCTCATCCAATCAACCAAATGCAGAATTGGCTAAAAGATGGCCTCACTTACCGTAACCCGGATGACTGGTGACGGAAATCTTGGAGCCAAAGAAAGTCATTTCATTGGACGCTTCCTGAGCCTTCTTAGCATCTTCGCTCCTGACAACATAAAAACAACATCACATCATCATATCAAAGGGATCATGCTCAGACCCAATCATACTAACTGTGGATCGATCTATCTCCACAGAGATTCTCACTAAGTTGCAATCAACTCAATCACCTTAGATGTCTGTCACACCTACTGAAGCTGCTAGGGGGTGATAAATTATTGTTTAGCAGATTCAGTAGGTGTGCCAGACATCTAAGCCACTTAAACAGAAAGCACTTCAGTGAGAAACCCCTCAGAGAGGTATGGGAACCCTGCCAAAGAGTTATTGATTCAATCAGTTGTAGTTTCAATTAAACAGTGCATGAAAAACTGACTCTCACTCTGGACACTTTTATGAAGGTGGGAGAAATCTGAGACTGGATCTTGGTGGGTTAATTGTCACCTACCAACTGAGACATAATGTTTAGTTCCTTGATCACCTTGGGATACATTTAGTGCAGTGCATAATATCTGTCTTAAAATTTTGAAATAGAAGACAAACTTGCCAATTTGGAAGAACAATATAAAACTCAAAATCTGTTACGATTGGTTAAAAATACACCAAAGCCCTAAACATTCTGAAATGAATACATATTGCATATTGTGGAATGAATTATTCAAAGAAAACACTTCACAAGGCACCTGTCATTTGTTCACTTGTCAGGTACATTAAAAGATGGTGTCCTGTTTGGTAATGCCATCCAGCCACAAAAAGCTGAGAGCTTTTTAAAAATATCTTAATAATGAGAGTAAAAAATTTAATGACGCAAACTAATTCAGTGCTGGTATGAAATCAAAGTAAGCAAATAACTACAGTCCTGGAGAAGAAGGTTTTTCATTGTCATGAAAACCTGCATACCATTACATACAGAAAGTGACTGAATGCTTGTGAAACAAATGAAAGAAAAAAAACCCACAAGGGAGACAGAACAGCAAATAGATACACTCGCCAGTTTAGCCAAATGCTAAAAGTAACGTCAGTTGGCTAAACCAAAAAGGGTTAATTTGACTTGTTTTAGTCAAATTTAAACCATTTGGAGACAAAAAATGATGAAAAAGTAGTGATTTGGCTAAGTGAAGACATTTGCCAGTGCTACCCCAGAAATAGCTACAATTGTCAAACAACTTACTTCTTGAAACTGACGACAGCAAATCTGGATTCCGTCTCTCCCTGAATCACGACGGACGTGACCTTCCCGTGTTTCTTGTACGCATGAAACAGCCCGTCACGCAGACTGGTGTCTAAAATACAACACAGGAATCAGATTAAGTCAACAGAAAAAAAAGACAGTTGATACATATCTTCTACCAGTCTAAGTGACACCCCTTATTCAATATTGTGTAAAATCCTACATACAAGTTATTAAAAAGAAAAAAAAAAATTCATGACCTATTTCCTCCTTAAGGTCAGGATCAGAAAAAGTATGTCATTAATTTCAGTTGATTACGCTGTCACATAACATGTCATTCTACGATCAATTCCCCCATCCTGCTCCGTGCCACGTTCTCACGAATACACGCACATGGAATACAAGCCCAATCATAACTTCTTTCTTCTGCTTTTTAATCTCCACTGCTGTGTAGATTTGTATTATCCCAAACATTGCATATTAACTGGATATATGGTATTTGACTCTGTGATTCTGGCTGATGCTACTTATGTGAAACCAACACAAATAGGCGCCAACACGTTTATAATCCACTCTAGAGTATCCTCTGCATATAGCACTGTAGCACATCTCACATGTTTATTTTCATATCATCACTTTTTGTCTCCCTTGTTTTCTCTTCTTTCTCTCTGTCTCTATTACCCCATTTCAGGCCAGCTAGGAGATAGATGGCTTTTGAAAAGTACACGCCACTTGAGATTTTCTAATTTTAAATGTCGTTTCACCTTAACTGAGCCACTTCAACCTTCCACAGTCAATTCCATGTCCTATCTCTGAGTCACCTTTCTTTTCCTGTCAAAAAAGCTAATACTATTTATGAATGGCAATATTAATATCACCAACATCCACAGCCAGAGGGCTCAAGGTTTTCAGTGGCCGAAAATCTTAGTAAAATTTCTCAATTTTCATCCTGAGTAACAGCTTTAATACTCAGGAATAAACTGATGCATTGTCACATACTTGAACATTGTGTCTTGGGTCCTTAGTGACACGACAGTCAGACACAGGAATAAAGACAGTATATGTGTTGTATGTATAACAGGGTCCAGCATATCCTGGTCGCACCATAATCCCCCTCTAGATTGTGAAAATGAAGTCAGCCGTCACTAATAACCAACACACCAGGAAATAATTCCAGTTTTACTTTGCGGCCAAATCCCATGACTAGGAATTCTAAATAGCTTGTCTGGAGTTAAGTGAAATGCATAATTTATGCACAGAGAGGAACCTGCTTCACAAACAGCTCTCTTTTCTTAAGAGATAATACCTGACAAGACTTCCGCAATGACCTAATTCTCAACAGGATTATTCATCAGCGGCACATCCCTAACAGCTTGCTCTCTCTGCATTATTACTTCACTTCTTATTATTACTTCACTTCGTATTATTACTTTACTCCAGCTCAAGGGAATAACCCTATTACGCCATCTGCTGCTGTTACTGGGTGGATTACAACAATGATTTTCTAACGCTAATAGGGCTCCAGACTGGAAATATTACTGTAATCACCATTAGGCCTTGACGCAAATCTAAGGCACACAAGTGGAGAATGACAGGCAGAGTGAATCAAACTGCAATTTCTTAAACAGTCATTGACTTTATTCTAAGATTCAACAAAAATGGCAGGAAAGCAAAGGGGGGGGGGAATTGCAATAAGGACACAGACTCCTTTTTCTGTTTGTTCCATGTCTTAGCTTCAAGATGGCGTTTCAACACAGCATCTTCCCTGTTATGAACCAGACAACATATTTCACTTAAAGTCGACTACTAACTGACTTCTTCTTAGGTCAAATGAAAATGAAATATGGGGCTTCAGGTTTGATTGTCTTTTTTTTTTTTTTTTTTTACTGAAGTCCTTTTATCGAAATGAGATCTAATTCAAAATTTTCTGGGCCGATAATAAATCATCCAAGAAATAGAGTTTTAATTGTTAAAATTCTCTTTTTTTTCCAAGATAAAATGTTTAAAGTCCTTCTGTCCTGAGTGAAATATTGAGAAAATCACAAGCACATACAATTTTCACCACTGATAAATGCTCTTAATGATTTCCTTTATTATTATTTTTAAAAGGCCATATATCAGAAATAAAAATACTCTTCTTGTGTGTGTGCATACGCATGAGTGTTCCTGCATGTGCGTCAATGTTTGTGCATCCCCCGTTCATGCTACGTTACCTGTAGAGCGCAGAGGCAGCCGTGTGATACAAATCCCTAGATTTTTCCTCTCTCCTCCTGACTCACTCGTCGTCTCATCTTTTACCGACGCAGATGACGGTACCACTCCCTCTATCTTTGACGCTAGTTGCGACCTTCGAGCCTTGCTGCTACTTGGACTGAAATACCAAACAAGAAGAGATATACATACAGCATCAAATCTATACTCTGTGGTTATATTGTAAGTTGTCAGAAAAACATTGAATGATTCATCATATCATATTATACCATGTCATTACAATCACCGTAAAAGCCCCAGAACACTAGGATAATTGATTTTTAGCCCAATGTGTTATAACGTAATGACAAGCTCTCCGTGAATTACACAAATATGATAAATATTACATGTATGTGATGAATCTTTGCTTCCACCATAACATGACTGAATAAATGTGGTCATTGGTCGAATGCATTACATCAAAAAGTACCTTGACATTCTCTTTCACTGTTAAGATACAAAATGTAAAACAAGTATTCAAGCTCTCTGCCTTTTAAAAAGATAATGCAACATAATCAGGATAGTTTAAAAATCAAAGAAGCTGCCTTCTTATTCACATACCAAAAATTCACTGCTGCAGAATCAACGTCAAGAAATCTGGACATTTCCTTCATAATTACAAAATAACTTTTTTTTTTCAAAGAAAAAATTGACTTCATAACTTCTTGTTGAAAAATGATCACAACAATCTGCCTCATAAAACCTGGTCTCATGCCAAGATGTCAGCAATAAAAGATCCAGGCCAGTAAAAGTTGAACCAATCTGTTCATTAAGTTTCCACTATTTCCGCACCTGACTTTATGATTTTCAGACCCTGGTGCCCCTAGAGAAGAGCAGGCTCAAATTTTTTTTGCCATTGTGTGATACAAATCTGACAAATAAGCATTGGTCTAATTTTAAATCCCTTTCAACTAACACCGCCTCTTGGAAATTCACATGACCTTGACCTTTGACTCTGACTGTCATTTTGACCTCTGACCTTACCTCCTTGACCTGCTGCTGCTTGAGCTCCCACTGGACATGCTAGACGATGTAGATCCCGCCGACCTCGACCTCGATTTCCGACTTCGAAACTGACGCGAATTGGCTGCATTTTTCTTGTTATTTGCCTTGGCGCTTCCCTGACTTTCTAAACTTGACTGCCTGGTTGCCGCGGAGCTGGCTTGGTTCAGTTTTCGCCGGTGGAACCTTTTAGTGTCCGCGTCGTCTGTGCGTTGTGTAGAAGTTTGGCCATCTGGAGTCCTGTAGGGATATAGTGAACATACTAATTAACATACTAATTAGCAGCCTACTTAATTGGATAATCAATTACGAATGGATAGGTTAAGATGCAGGGAACATACACAGTATCTGACTGCTGGTGCCAGATAAGAGAAGGTTATAAGAGGAAGGGAATTACTCTGAAATTAATTAATTATGGTTCCAAGAAACAATGTCTTGCTATTATGATCTGAAACGTGTTTTTTCATGAGTTTTGGAAAGCTTATTGGCTTGTGGCAAAATTGCACTTTTGCGAGTCCCTAAAAAGGATATATAGTATACTGATAATTTAGAATACAGTCATGTTTAAGCACTTAAAGTACAGATAGTTGATTTAAAGTGCACTACGTTGTTTATGTAGCAGGTGTTCTTGCGTTTTCTGCCCTTGATGTGAGTCATGGACGTAATTTTTCCAATCAATCTGAGACAGATTCATTATCAATAAAAATGAACTGTTTGTATAAAACAAGAAGAGGTGTATCTTTTGAATGGTAACGAATGTCCATGTCTTTCTTGTCATTTGACCTTTTAATTTTGGACAAAGAAATTTACAAGACAGATTTCAGTACTTTAAAGTGTTATTCTAACGCTAAATGTAAGACTGCAAGAGAAAACCCCATTATGCAAAAAAAAAAAAAAAAAAAAAAAAAAGGTTCATGATTTGATGTTGCTACAGACAAGGCAATCCATTATGCAAGTCAATTAACTAAAATTAATGGATTCTTAATCGATTTCCAGCTCTATTTTCAGACAATGAAGATGAGTCAGCCAGATGGGCCTTGGACTGATTAAAAAACAACATTGCTATCAAACTCATTTATTTTGTAACATCTGCCGAATATCTATCTTTAAGATTGAAAAAAAGTTCATATTAACAGCTGTAACTCCTCCCATTTACTACTTGGACCCAATCTCCTTTGAAAGTCGCTTTCGTAAAACAGCGAGTTTTTTCCCACAATGTTATGTAGTCATGCATTAGTCTTAATCATTCATTCATCTGTTTCTCTACCTTTCTCTTCATTAATCTTTCTATTTATACATTCACTTATTTACTTTTTATTCATTCATTCATCTGGTCTGTGTGTGTCTGTATCATTCTGTCCAAACATCCCTTTCGATCTACCTATTTATTTATTTATTTATTTATTTCTTTATTTATTTGAAAGGTGCTCTGAAAGAACAATTCAATACAGAGACATCCAGTTTCACATACCTTTGGCTGAAGTTTCTCTCACGTGGAAACCTCTCTCGCTCTCGTCCTCTCTCCCGTGTGAGGTGATAATCATCCGGGTACTCTAGTCTATCCTCTGAATGCGTCGACCTCTCGCTGCGGTTGCCATGCTCTGTCCTATCATCTGCCAGCCTAGATGGGAATAAAAGAATCAAAGTTGAGTAAGACTAATTTACCCAAAACTTTATCCATCATCAAAATTAGCATCAACTTGGTCTCAGTTTAGTGATAAAAGTGCCCGAGTTTGAATTAGGATGAACAGTGAAAGGATATGATTTATAAGAATATGAGATATAAAGGCAAATTTGAATTTCTGCATTTCTATTTTCTATTTTTTTTTTTTTTTTTCATTTCGAAGTATTAAAACTTATGATCATGATTAAAAACAGTGATTTTTTTTTTCACCCCAGAGCTTGTGACCTTTACTTATAGCCATGAACAGGTTTTATGCCGATAATGTGACATTTATTTTTTCACAACAAACAAGCTAACACAGCTTACGAAAATTGCCTACTTGTATGCAGGCATAAGCTTGAGACCTTCACCGCCATCAGAAATGGCATTTACATTTTTTTTTTTTTTTTACAATTTGTACTGAATAGGTAAGCTCAGATGATGAAAATTGCCCACTAGTACATGCAGGCAAGAGGTGCAACACAATCCGGTGGTATCAGCATAAAAAGCTGCTATATCATTCACAACAATATGTGACGTCAAACAGCTTTAATTATACTATGCTAAATACAAAACCACAAAGGCTTGAAGACTTCATGGTTTACTTAATGAGGGGGAATATGAAAAACTACCCTGGCTCTTCTTAAATTCTAGGTCTATAAAATTTCAATTTATGTTTCTGCCTCTTTGAAAGAATGTTTTGTATAGGGAATCACTCTGGGAGGACACATTGTTACACTGGGAGGGCGCATCATTAGTTTTGTGCAGAACTTCACTCAGGAGGCACAGAAGGTCGTCTCGTCAAACGTCATAGCATGACTTCTCAAAAAGTCCGACATCACCATTTATCAATAGCTGAAACTATATTGTTCTTACAAATTTCATAATGGATACAGGCATGGGGCAACGCAGTCACTTCCTATGTCATGGTTCGGATACATAATATTGTGTTGGATTAAACAGGGCTTAGGATAAACTCTGTAGATCATAGAAGCTTGGGATGATTTTTTTACGCTGCCCCACATATTAGTGCTAGGCCCATGGCAGAGCATACAATGCAGTTACTGCTAGTAATTGTAGGCTGTTGACAGAGGCAGTGAAATCTGTACCATAGTTCTTCCTATACTATTTATCAGGCATTAGCAGCATAATGAGGCTGCAAATAATGCAATATGACTGGCCCCTGTGCATATGCAGAGAGAAAGAGAGAGAGAGAGACCATACTTCATTCCAAACTATCAGACATAGCGACACAATGAGGCTTTGAATAATCTAACACAAAATGTGTGTGTGTGTGTGTGTGAGAGAGAGAGAGAGAGAGAGAGAGAGACTGTAACATTATACGTAGGCCAGCAAATCTTTAAGTAAAATAGTTGGTAAATCTCAAGAAAAATTATTCTTCTACATTCCATTCAAGACAATGTATGTCTAAAAAAAAATCTATTAGTATTCTTCTTTTAAAGATCAGCTTCAGTTTTACTGTATTGTATTATATTATGCTGTATAATGTATTGTACTGTGTTAACTGGTGGCAATTAATAATTCAAGACAATGTTGTTTTGGTAAAAATCTATACAAATATATATCCACTTCTGGAATAATATGACTACATCAGAATTCAATAATCTACAGAACAGGCATCAGTATAACAAAAGAATATTGACCTTTATACCTTTGTTCAAAAGACTCACTTTATTTAATATACTAGTATTTTGCCATTAAAGTTTCTGCATAAGCAGTCTTTCTAAAATATATTCTGCCCTCAAATTCTGCTGAAGCTGCTCATTTTATATGATGCATTTTATCCTAAACCTCTGCTTGAGTGGCTCACTTCATATGGCATAAATACATAGATAAATAGCAAAACAACCACCCAGGCATTAGTTTAAGAGGCTCAATTAATATGTGCTCTCCCATAAACACACATAGCTGTAGAAACTGCCAGTGCAGCAGCTGCTAAGGGCCAGTTATCGATTTTCCATCTGTTGTTTGCAAAATCCACATAGCCTACACTGTGGTAGGAATGTTTAATATGACCTCTGCCATGAATAGAGCTGCGGCAGGCAGGCGGCCATGAATATTCCTCTCACTAAAGGCAACTGGCTGCCAGTGGTACATATGAGACTGGCATGTTGCCAAAAACGCCGCTTTTATGACCTCACGCCTAAAAAGAATACAGACACCACATATTTGTCCTAAATTAAGTAACAGTCACGCAGAGACAGGTGAGATGTATTTTTACGTTGAGGCAGCATTGAGGGAGCGAGCCACCAAGCAGCAGTGGATCATTAGATATGCGGAACTGTTATAGGCTGACGCTGACTCAAAACCGCAAATGAGAAAGAAAGTGGCACAGAGAGCAGGTATTGAAGAATTGCTATGCAGTGTGACTTGATACATTAGTAGGGCCAGGTCTGCGATGACATAGCATTTCAAGGAGCAGAATCACATGTGTTAGGCAGAAACCATATTACTGATTTCAACACGCAAATGCTTAGCATAATGGAACCATCTAAAATTCCAATGCACATCAACTAAATAAAAGCCCAACCAATATTTTTGTAGAAGTTGCACAGGTATTTTCATTTAACTTATCGTTTCTCCAACCACACACTAGTTATATTTTCATTCTGAAAATAGAGACTTCACCAACTGAACTGAATGCAGTTAACAGAATAACAGTTATTTTATTCGACCCTTATCATAAATTCCGCCCTAAATAACCATCACCATCTTTTTTTCTCTTTTAAGTATTTCTTATATTTTTTATCTATTTATCTTTAATTTTAATCAAACTGTCCAGGGTTTTTTTTATATTCCCCTAATAAATGTTTCTCAATGTGATCTTCTGAACTTAGAATACCTTAATATATTTGCATACAGCTCCATTATTTATTATATATAGAGATTTGTATTTAAACAAGGAGCGTTGTTTTAGTACTGAATAGACATACCAAAATACCCTTCAGAAAAAAAAGGATGCCATTTTTGCCAAAACTTCCATAAATCATAGCGCTAAGATATATTCATCATCTTCCACCAGGGGAGTGCTAAAGACGGCTTGCTTTCCTTTATTAGCGCCATATGGAGCAGCTGACGGTGCTCATAAATATTTGCAACACCTGGGTTCCCTACACAAAGACTCTTAGTTCTTCTGTGTAAACCTTAGTCTGCTAATATCCGACAGATCATTTTGAAATATTAGTCTGCTGATATTAGATATATTATTTTGAAGTTTTAGTCTCCTAATATCGGATATATTATTATGAAGTATTAGTCTGCTAATATCCGACAGATCATTTTGAAATATTAGTCTGCTGATATTGGATATATTATTTTGAAGTTTTAGTCTCCTAATATCGGATATATTATTATAAAATATTAGTCTGCTAATATCGGATATATAATTTAGAATTTTTAGTCTGCTAATATTGAATAATTTATTTTGAAATGTGAGTCTGCTGATATCTGACAGATTATTTTGAAATATTAGTCTTCAAAATTTAAGGAACGTTTGACCCACAATAAATATATCTGGGTTATGTGAATGGGTCATTTACGCCACTGAGAGTGAAAAATGTCAAGGTATTTGAAGGGTATTTGCACAACATTAAGAAAGAAAGAAAGAAAGAAAGAAAGAAAGAAACAAACAAACTAACAAACAAAGGGGAGGAAGAAATAGTTTTTAAAAAATCTTCCTTTAATCTCGTAATTTTCACATACTAGTAAATTACTTCATGTTTAAAATTTTACTTTATCAATTTTCAAATGCAGATGAAGCTGTGTATTATAAATAAAGCCAAAAAGTAAAACTGCCTTCCACTTATCGTGTTTACAATGAAAGTGCACGGTGCCGGCATCGGCGACGACAGACGCAGGTGATGGCAATATGTACAGACACATCTGTGTCTGTATATAAAAATACTTGTTTTTAATTGACTTTGTAACAGTTTTTAAGGATTTTTATGAAAACCTTGTTTTCTCTCTCCTATTTCTTGCACCCAAGGCCGCAACCCCCAAGCACCCCACAAACCTCGCGGGATAACAACCTGCCCCAAACCTACTGTCGCTGCGTATTCCTTCCAAAAACAGCCACCACAGAAGAGGAAAGCGAGCAGACCGAAGCACCCTGTTTTTAACCACAAGTACAGTCATGAGGTGCACACACGTTGCTGATCCAGATTTCAAACCTGGGTCCTCTTTCTTCTCTTCCTCATAAAGAACACACATCACATCCAGACAAGTGGTGCTTAGAGACAAAGGGACCCATTTTTAATCTCAAAATAGCATAGCAAGGCTTCTCAAATGCCAATACCATGTAAGGTTTATTTTTGTAGGTGCCTCTTGTGTCTTTTGTAGACTTTTTTTTTTTGAGAGAGAGAGAGAGAGAGAGAGAAAAAGAGAAAGAAGGAGAAAAATCATGGATTATATCATTCTCAGTTAAAAAGGAGAAGAAGAGGTTGTCTGCTTTCCCTTCTTGCAAATATCAGTATGTGGCTTTGAATAAATAATGTGACCTTTGAATAAATTTTCTGACCTTGGAATTAATTAGCTAACCTTGGAATTAAATTCTGTACGTTCACGTTGCAAAATCTACTCAGAAGACAAAAAGAAAAGCCTTGGAAAATCAGAACCACCGCAAGAATGTCTCATTTTTCTTTTGAGGTCCCAGAAACCAAACTGAATAAGGAGATTTTCCCCAGAGCAAGAGTAACAAAGTACAACAGCCAAACTGTAACGCAATATGTTCACAAAATCGATAATCAACCCCAGGAACAAATCGCAATACGTCTGCCATCAAGTCCACAAGCAAACAACCCGTCACTGATTAAATATTCCTGGTATGGCAGACATAAACTGCATGATCCCATTTAATATGCAGAATATCTATTAACAGAGTTACACCATCGAGATCATTTTATCCAACATTCACTATGGTTACTAACTCCTTCTTAGTGCTGTGGGCTTCATCTTTACAAGAGTTGAGGGTGATACTGCAAAACAGACCTCTCTTTCATACATATAATTTTACACGCATGATTTTTATTCTATTCAAATTCATATCGCATGACAATTAGAGTTTTGCGATGCCCTATATAAAAAGGTCTATATTGATAACGCACCTTTGTTCAAGATGTCTGGCCAACTGGCTGTCAACCAATGAAAACTGCTGTTACAAATGCCATGATTACATAATGCTGATGGAATGTTTCTTAATTATTCATAATACTTGTGTTGCATGATTATCTCGTAATACCTGTATTGCATGATATTTTCAACAAGTAGTTAGAAAGAAAGAAAGTCCTGTTCTCTCTAGAGATGACACATCTGTGACCAGACAATGTCTAGTCAATTGGCTGTTCCTAATTCATCAGACTTTTATTTCAAAAGCATGTCTCGGAAGAAAAATATAACAGCAATTGCCAAAAAGATCAAAACACTTGATGACAGAATAGCATTTTTTTAATTTTCTGAGCCAGAATTCAAACATAAACCAAACCAAATCAAATACACCACCTGTATCAAAGTGTAAAATGACATGTAATTGTTATGTGTGCTTCATTAAGTACCTTCATTTTATATTGCAGATAATTATGTGAGAGCCAGTCACGAAACTTATACGTCTTTTTCAAATAATATGAGGAGACCTTTGGGGTTGAATACAGAAATATTGGATAATACACACAGACACACAAACACAAAAAAATACTGAAGAATATTCAGAAACTCATTCATTATACACCCAACCAACCTAAACAGATCCTTTCCTCACAACTTACAACTTTTATTTATTAAAACCTCACAAAACAAAAACAACCACCAAATAAATTCTGCTTCCGCCTTGTCCTCGGCAATGACACACATGCATCCTCAGCCACAACTAAAATCCCCAAGGCATATTAGTCCAACATCCTAACTCCAACTGGTCTCTCCATACACCCAGCCTGTATACTAGTATCAGTGTTATTATCATGCAGGCACTGGGTAGAGATAAGGTGTTCATGTCTGGGAGCCATGTCTGGGTTTTATTCAAATGAGGCCTCATCACCTTCAATACAGTGGCTGTGTAGCCAGCCATATTGCCTGCTCTGTTTTGCTGGGTGAAGACTGCTTTCAGACAGACTGCACGGAGAGAAAAATGGAGAAAGGCGAAACTGGAGAAAGGGGGAGTTCTTTGACGCAGAGAAAACAGAGATGTAGAAACAGGTTTTACTTGAAAGTTATTGTTTGAAGATCAAGCTTTCCTTCATTATTGCTCTCCCTACAAAGCATGCATGTTTTTGCACATTTCCAGGATATTATTAAACATAAAAATGTAATGGGTTCTGGTAATTTGTCAGCCTTTGAAAATATCTAAAAAGAGAAATACAAAGCTTTGGGTTGTGTACATAAGAGAAAGCTTTTGTGACCCAATATGTACACTGAAAACTGTAAAGAGCTTGAAATACTACCATTCTTGGTGGAATTCTTCAAATAAATAAACACAGGAATGATAATTTATCACGAGGTGCACCAATATAGTAGTGAATAAACAATGGTTACTGGCAAAAAAAATTGTTGTTTAAAATAGCTCAGTTATACAAGAAATCAGTTTATGTTAGCTAGCTGCTACTGAATTGGAGGAGATGACTGGAGCTGACCGTGCCTGAATACTTGTTTTGTTCTTACATCTAGAGAAGCTGAAAATAAACTGATAATCACTACTATACAGCATAAGGTGGGTTATGCTCTCTCACAGCTGGTACAAATTCCCAAGCTGTCATCACCACGTAGCACCACCCAACTCCTTTAGCAACTCTGGTATCTTGACAGTGAAGTGGGGTCACTATTTTCATACTTTTTGAGATGACCTCTATTGTGCTCAGGAAATCCCAGAAGATTCCCAGTAGAGGAATTTCAAAATATAAACTGCAGATGTTGTAAAAAACAGGTATATTTTAGACTGAAGGATCCCATACATTTGTATTTGAAATGCTAAAACTGAGTTAAATTTGTTCAACACAATAGGGTGGATTTGACTTGAGTTAGTCAAATTTAACCATTTAGAAAATAAGTGATGATAAAGTATTGACTTTGTCTTAGCAAAAAAATTGCTAGTCAACCCCAGAATGAGGCTTACAGACCACCCAAGTCCAGCAGATTATCGTCTTTTATGTGCTGTAAACATCTTTGCATTTTTCTAAAATGATTTTCAAAAGTTTTCAAGCAATTTTAGTATATGTATTAGTGCTTGTGCTACTCAAATTTCTAAAACAATTTTTCTAAGTGTATTAGTGTAATTGGTCTCAATATTTCAATTGTATGATATTGTAATATAATATGCACTTTACCATTCCATATGCTGATCTGTCAAATATGGCGTTAACATAATACTTTTTTAGATGGCTTCCATGGCACTCAGGGAATTTGGGAAGATACCCAGTGGATGAATTCCAAAAAGATAAACAGCAGACTGCAGATGTAGTAAACAACAGATATATTTTATATGAAACAATCCCATACACTTGTATATGAAATCTATAAAAATATCTTTCTCAAAAACATACATTTTCCTCTATATAAACATCTTGTAAAATACAATAATATCAGCAAGGTGTGTACATCTATAAATGGTTACAAATCAACAAAACATTATTGAAGTACTAAAATTAATATCAAAAAATAAAAATGGCACTAAATGTGGACATGTATACTGACTTTTTCACCTTCTCAGTTAATTTCAAATAGCTGATGCCTGTTCATAAATATAAACATGACCACCATGATATCTGAATTCAATGTTCTGCCATAAATAGCACCTGTTTGAGCAAATAATTCAATATTTTCATCAATACTGTTATCAATTCTAGTAACCCAAGAAGGGAAAAATAAATATAAGCACACTGCAATATTTTTGTTTTTTTAGAAGTGCAGAAGCAAAGCACAGAAATCAGCAATTAGAATGTGGCAACATTTTGCATGGTGTCTCATCTCTACCCCTCCCAACTCTTAAATAAAAAGTGGATTCGAACCAACATATATGACACAGAAATTACCTGTTAAAAATTATTGGTTACTGTGACGCAACCGAAAACCAGTAACTAAAACTTTTTTTGTCAAATTTATCAACAGGAAAAATGGATAATTTTCTCTTGTTTGTGGCCTCAACACCTTCTTTTTCCCTAGATGTAACCACTCAGGATAAAAATTCGCAGAATCATTACATTACACCAGCCATTCCCCAACCTTCAAACGACCACAACGTCTGGAGAATTCATTTCATTTTCATCATAATCTTACAATGTGCTTAACAACACTCTCCTCTTTCCTTTACCACAAAACTGCCAAATAAGGGCCTTGACTCTTTGTACTACTTCTCTCAGCACTAACTTACTTGAATACCAATCAATTTTATACTTGGAGCAAAAACCAAATACCAACTTAACATGATTGCAGACTGATTCATCAACTCGGTGCCTTTGGTTTTTCCTTTGAATCTGCCTATATATTGTTTACATATTAAAAGCCCACTTTCTCAGGGTTTCCAAATAACTTCCTGAAGTTAACCCTCTGGTGCTGATTTTTTTCTTTAATATAATTTCATAATTATGCTCTCCTTTCCAAATATTCTACATATAACTCACAAATTTGGTATTATTTTCTCGGACTGATGTGGTCACTCAATTATCATAACAGTAAGTCCCATACTGTTCCAGTTTAATATGGCTGTTGTATAATATGGTGCTTGTTTCATATTTGGAGAATCTTCCCACAGATAATCTCAATGTGATTTAGGTATCACAAAAGACTTGGTCTCCAAACAATAAAAGCCTTATATTCATAAGAACTTTCACTAAAGGTTAATGTTGTAGAAAACCGATAAATAAATAAATTAAAATAACAGTATGACTCTGGTAAATTCTCCCTCGCCATCTTGAACTCATTTCAGGAAGCTACCATCCCAGTTTATAAGAGACATAGCAAAGTGTTTTTCACTTGTGGTATGACATCCTTGGTATAAATATAATATAATTAAAATAATTTAATCTCTCTACCACATCTTTTGGTCCATATTAACAAAATACTTTTTTTTTCCAAATATAACATGTGTTTAGCCAGGATTTTGAAATAGAGAGTCCAAATTCATCTTCTCACTGAGAGACTTGGTACCATACCATATGTTGAAAAGATAAAAAAAACTAAAAGATGGCCTTCCAAAATTGAAACGGTGAAGTGCTACAAATGACTGGACTGTTACTGGGCAAATGTTCTGATATATTATTACATACCAGACTTCCATATCATTTTAACACAGACCTATCCTGCAACTGACAATAATTTCCATATGATACACATAACAAAAATATCTTATAACTACAAAAATCCCATGACCTTAAAACTGATACAATGTGAAATATTTTGAGACACATTTTAATTTAGAGACCAAAGTCTAAAATTTGTAAGGTCAAGGTATATCACCAAAATAGCCTAAAGTGATGACACAATAAATCCAATTGGCTGCCAAGGATCAGTCTACTGCAAAGAGCCAATGAAAATGCCTGTTACAATGCCCAGCAGTTTTTAATCTATTCATTACAGATATCAACCTACGCTGCCGATCTGAAAGCTAGGCACTGCACGCTTTGGGGATTATCGCTAAGGGGAGTAATATTTACATTTGTGCTAATAATAGGCTGTAGTTATCCTCTTCAGAGTCAAGTAAATGATTTATCTCTCTGTACACAGGCAAATGGCTATGTCTTTATGTTGAGAACACCTGGACTGCATCTAAACCTCTTAACCCCCCCTCCCCCCCCCCCCCTCCTTAATCACAAAACAAGAAAATTTTCAAATAATAAAAATAATTGGTACATCCCCACAGCTGAATATACTACCTCTTCCGAATTCTTGAGTGAAAATTTTAATTTATAATAAGCCCACCCCTTCCTTAAGTTGGCCTCAGACAAAATGGAACATGCTCTTGTGTTTTGCTATAAGGTATATGGGAATACTTGAAGGGAAAAATTCACTCAAACATGAGAACTGCCTCTTCTTAACATCAGACTATTTATGGAGAATCCTCCATGAGATATACTGATATGAATGTCTTTGTCTAAAATATGAATAGAAACCCCAACTTCTGCACCTCTCACACATATACAGGAAATGAACCAGACTTGAGAAAATTTATATGCACACTAAAAAAGTTTGAAAGAGAAAGCAGATATATTTAGCATAAATAAACATGTACATAACATGTAGTGTAGATTTTGATAAATGCACTTAATTGCCACTTCAGGGATGCATTTGCCTACAAACTTAGCTTTCTCTAGGGAAATCTTAAAATCCATTACTCATGGTACCAGTTACACAATGTTCACCAAATATCTATTAAAATCTCCATTTTCTGATATGAAGAAACCTCCATAAATCCCATTATCAGTCTCAAAGCATCAATCAGTGGATACGCAACAGAGCTAAAATACCAGTTTTATATAGTATATATAATCCACAGTGTTCCACTACACGGACCTTATAACAATCCAATCCAATAACGGACCATATATCCATGACGAGGCTATTGGCTTTGTCATTATAATCCATATTTTGCCCCAGGGACGCCATACTTTACTCGGTGGCTTCGTCTCTGCTGCCGGTTGTAGTCCGGTAGTCCTGAGAGAGTCTACAGGTCCAGGGTTCGTTAGGTAAAATAATAATCCTGGCTCCGTTACCATGGTTACATGTCAGTAATCCAGTGCCTAGTAATATTAATTTGTAATCCTTCATAATCCGTCTCAGCTTTAAGTAATCCATGTCTGAAAGTGGGGTTAGGTCAAGGTTTGGGTCGGCAAACGTCTGTACTGGTAGCAGGGTTGGGCTCAAGCCAAATGCTGACAAACTAAAGCCATGTTGGGAAAAAGTTGTATTTTTGGTCCCTTGCAAGGCTCTTTTTCTGTTATTTGAGACATTTGATTCTAAGCACCCCAATGGCCCAGTGGTCCCAGTAGGCTTTAACAATGTTGCCACAGGCAACTATAGCTGACTACGTTCTAGCTGTAAAAACTAATAAAGCAGTGTGTTTGCCCCCCCCCCCTCTCCCCTCCTCCCTAACCCTTTCCCTCCATATCTCTGTCTTGTTCTTTGCTGTTACCACTGTACTAGTATCTTTACATTAATAATCCAGCAACCTTACTTCTTAAGCAGGCAATAAATCCATTACAGCAAAATACCTTATATAATTTTTTCTCAACTTACTTTACACAATAAATACTAATATCTATTTTAACTCCTTTTAATGCATGGTAATAAATCCATTTCAGCCACTTCTTCTCTGCTAATTTCCTGGTGTAAATAATCCATGAGATATAAAGCTAAAATAATATCCAATAGTGTGTTCAGCATTTCTTCTCCTGTTGCCTTCCCTTGAGTTGCTTAGTTGTGGTTGGTATATATTCCAGTTAAGCTAGTCAGAATAGGTCACCACTCTAGGTAAACCATACACTAAGAAGCAAGTTCTAATCCCATATTTTTCACCAGGAATCCGTCTCTCTGCTACTCCACAAAGTACCCTGCTACTCTGCTAATATCCTCCTCAAGATGCATTAATAATAAACTGCTACAAATCACACCCTGGTTGATCAATGGACATAGATATCTATTCCACGTGACGTACTCGTCCCGTTACTCTGAAGGTAATCCAGTTTGGTAATTAGTACATCCAAGAACTGTCAAATTTGGCTGTGGCTTGGGGGGTGGAATATGGGCAGCTAAAATCACCATATAAACAATGCAGAATTATCTACATCTTTGCAACTGGGCACAGTGAATCATTTCTACTCTGTGTGTTTATCCATATATATAATCCACTTGGGTCTTCTTCTAATTTTGCTTCAGCAAGGGTCTTGAAGGCAGGAACTGAGTTATGCATACAATGTTATACATAAACCAGGGCACCCCATGTCTCTTCCTACTCTGGTAATATACATCCATCTTCTGAGCAGTTGCCATGGTAATCCCCGGGGCAACTAGGCTGCTATAATAATCCAATCTCAACGGGGTAAAAAATCCAACTTCTCACTGAGAAGTGATCAGTAATACACGAGAAAACAGACATAATCCAAACGACCGCTTTACACACTTAAATATCCACATCAAGTCAATCAAACATCCAACTTAAAGGCTGCTAACCTGTTACTATAGTAACACGTATCCACAGTTACATGTATCCATAGCAACAAGGGTTCTACCTAGAAGCAATGCATAAATCCAAAAGGTAGTGCTGAGCTGGTTTGCAAAGCACAGTAGTGTTTAGTGTGGTGGTGGTGTGTATGTCTTGGCTTTGCTGGATCACCGTTTGTGCAACATCAGGGAAGTTGCGTCTCTCAAATATACCGCATAAATCCAAACGGGACGACTGGTTTATTTTACTGTGGGGCTCTATAAAGCCAGCTGGGTGCTTAATCCACATGTAAACTTTAAATAAACGACAACACATTCACTACACGACAAAGGGTGGTTTGCACGCACATACGTATGTACGATCTGGTAGGTATAGCTCCGTGCAGTCTCGTGGTGCATGTGGGATACAAAATGCGTGCTGAAACTGCGCAGAGCTAACGTGGTTGGAGATACAGTTAAATTATAAGTTTCCAAGCTCTTTAGAGTCACACAACATAAATCCCAAAGTTCTCATCATTGTTTTTTTTATCTAAATCCTGTCAATTTGGCAGCGAAAAATAAAATAAAAACAAAGTATATTCCAGAAATGGTGGTTTTAAGTTAATGTTAATCCCAGTGGTGCTGTTTCTAGAAAAAGTTAAGTCTGAAAATGAATTTAGTTGCAGTGGTAGTGCTGAGAGTTTAGCAGAACAGAAGTTAATTTTCTAAAACGTTATTGTCTGACTCTGTCTGACTTTGGAAATAGATGTAGTGATAAATATTCCAAACAGTAGTGACAGGAAGACCCCAGACGAAAGAAAGGCTACAATAATACGTAAATCCATATTGAGGCTCTAATAATAATCCACTAAAATAATCCGCTAGTTACATAGACACCAAAACTGGCGGTAAAGGTGCTATTTTTGTTAGATACAGTAATAATCCTTGCTCGTGTCAAACTCAGTGGCGTTGTTAACCTCGTAACCATGGTTACCCAGGCTAAAAAAGTAATCCCTGGTAGTCATGGTAACCATCTCCATAGTAATCTAATCCAGGACAGTATTGACTATGTGACTTACCCGTCTCTTTTGGCAGTTGGAGTGCCGCGGCCAGCGTGAGCGGGCTCAAACCGACCCCTTTCTGGGGCCGCAGTGTTTGTCGTAGTTGCACTGCGTGCTGCAGGTGCTGATGAAGCTGCAGGGGCCTCTCGTTGCAGCTGCGATGTTACCTCACATGTACGGGTGACAATGCTGCCCGAAGCAGTGGGCTCTGCAAAGTTTGTGCACAAAGTTTTATCATCTAGTTCATTTTTTGAATTGTGGGCTTTGGAAGCCGACCTTATGTCCATAAAAGCAACAGTTGCTGATAAATCGCTGTCTCCTTCCTTTTTGGGATGAAGTTTAACACTCTGTATCTTCCCATACCTAGAAAGGAAGAAAATTTGAATAAGTTAAAAATGTCGCCATTAAAGACAAAATGATACAAGTCGGGTATATTCAGATATCACAGGACCAAGTTTTAATTATTCAAGTCTTCACTTGATCAGTTCTTAATTTCAGGTACTTTGCATCTTGTAAAAGCACAGAGAGATGCGAAAGCACAGAGATACAGTATGGATAGCTTCATGAAGGAAAGAATCAACATCACAGAAATAAGCAATCTTTATTATTCCAATTCATGAAAAACTGACAAAATATAAAAGAATACTTTCTTTGAAAATGTATTAATTTATCCTTTTTTTAAAGCAAGGGTGAGTTTGAAAGTTGACCCCATCTTTACATATATATTTCTTTACTTCACAAGACTTAGAAGTTTAACATCAGATGGCTTAGCAAGTGAATGAATTGTTCCACTATTGCTACTGCCATGCAACATATGTGGAAACTGCACTGAAGCTGAAAGGAGGTGGAATTTATGAATTAGATAGGGATCAGATTTCTGCCATGCCGCAAGTAATTTGTCTTTGTTGGACAATAATTAAGGAAAGGGACGCAGGGCCCTAATATTCAATGGAGCGACGAAGCATACATTTTAGAAGTCGCTCAGTGCAATGAGCATATCAAACGGCTGTGAATGTTTTCTCAGCTTGTTTTTCATCTGATTGTGAAAGGAATATGACCCGAAGCGGGTGGAAAAATCTACCCTTTTGTGTTGCTTTTGTAACAACTATGGATTTTGACTTGCAATATCCAATGGGCCACATGTTCTTTGTTCCCTTTTCCTGTCTTAATGTAGGTTTGGAGAATGGAGAATACCACCCAATACAGAATAAAAAGGAAATTCACTCAAGTGTTCTGTGTATATATGAAGAATGACTTGTTAAATTTCGTGGCTTGTGCCTAAATGATATCTCCAAAATGCAATGGAAGTGCAAGTGTAAAGCCAGAGTTTATACAAATTTCATTTTACTGACAACCCCAAAGTGTACTAAAGCTGCTTTTCTCTTGATAATCTAACTTATAAATTCGAAAAATAATCCTCATGGTATACACTGACTTGTAATTTAACATTTTAACTGGGTGTATGTAAAGATATCTCTTTTAAAAACCTAACTATTTCTCTCTGTAGTGTCCTAACTGTCTTGGGACAGCAGTCAACCTCGTACTTTCTGGGGAATTTTTTTTTCAATCATGCAAAAAGCATGCCATGCTTATTCATGCTGTTAAACCAGATGTCATGTTGTCTCTCTGGAGTTATGATAAATTCAAGGTAAATCCTCACATCTCTCTACTCCATGGTAAACTCATATCATCACATAGCAATCATGGCAGCATTAAGGAGGTCCAAGATCTGATCACCGACTCTGACAGACCATTCTTTATTTCAATAAATGATAATATCTGTACATTTGAATATCAGTCCTTGCTTGTTAAAGTGTCAGAACACTACGTATGCACAAAGGCTGTAGTCATTAAGGAAGAAAGACGACGCCTCTTAAATCATTATCTTCACTTCACACCTGGTGGCACTGGCACAACAAAAAGTCTGAAAACTTGACCTTAAACTTTTATCTGAAATAGCAAGAAATATATAACCACACAATAAACACTTTCCTTTTCCCAATCAAAATTTTTATCTACTTTTATTTTCATTTATTTAGTTTTCATTTTTTGAGAATCAGACTTCAAGGTGAATATTTTCTCTTACTACCAGTATCTTTTTCCCCCTTGAGCAACAACTACTAGTGAACCCTCATGTTAAATAATGTATACGTTGAACAAAGATAATATTCAATTGCTCTGCTATATGAACTGTTTCATGTTATGTGGCCAAATGATTGGCAAAGGGCAATATATACAAAGTTATTTTGCTTTTTTTTTTCTTTTTTTTTTTATTACCTCCTATATTTTTTCCTCAAATTCAGGTTATTTCACATGAAAAATATACACAAAACCATTCATTGAGATCTTTCTTTGAATTTCTACCGCAAGAACTCCGGCATCTATCAAAACATTTTCGATCACTGAAGTGTTTGCAGTTTCTGTGGGCAAAATTTAAAGTTCTCGTAACCTCTTTCCATTGTAAACCTAGATGCAAACTTGGGCATTAATTTCCACTCTTAATAACCTTGGCAATCATTACCGGCATAAGGGATCAATAATTTTTATCCCCGGCCGTGTTCACACTGGCTGATTTCAGGACCAACTCCGGTCCAACATCAAATAAATATATTGTATTCATCTGGCAGAGAAAAATGACCAAAATATTTCAGTCATAGCATTGGTTTTAGGAAAAGTGGCAAGTATTGGGCTGACTTCAATTTATTTATTTTATTTTATGTATTTGTCTCATTAATATTCATTAGCCAGCATTATATGAAATGCATTCTCTGAATAGTGGTTTGTGCGTATGTGATGAACTGAACTCTGTCACTGGCATGGAGGACTTCCCACTGAGTACACTAAAAAGAAAATTAAGAATTCAAATCTCAGTGGACAGCACAAACAGAACAAATCTCTCTGATGATGTAAAGAACGTCGAAGTTCTACCTAGTCTTAGTGCTCCTCTGCCCACTCAGAATGTTTCAGCAATCAATGGCTTGTGAACTTTCTAAGACACACTCTGCCACAAAGGAGATAAAACCAGAATGACGTCAGTCTGTCTATTACTCTGGCTTATGAGCCAGGTACATTTCTTGAAATGGCATTTACGGGCCTTATTTTCAATGGAAATTAATTGTCCTCGGAATAAAAACGATTTTTCTTTCTCTGAGAAGTTTTGATCAATTATTCAATGTGATCCAAACTAAAGCCAAGATTATTTGAATGTATGAGGTTTTTTATATGAATGCAGACAACTGCCCCACAAGATCTGAGGAATGTGACAACATTACCAATATAACCCTTATTTAAAGTAGGTTATTATTTTTTCATTGAATAGTCATGCAGAGCATTCTTAAACTGTAACTAAGAAAAGATACAAATCTCTGCAACTAAAAAACATCTCTTTTCTGACTATGACAGTAAATCAACGGGAAAACGGTTGTATTTATTAATACTATTATAGTTGTTGTTGTTTTTGTTGCTGTTTCAACTTCACTCATTAGACAACCAGGTTTTCTTAAAGCTGAAATTTCATCTCAGTAATTCACAAGTGCAGCACACATTTCCAAGCACCGTCTGACATTTTGGTTTCCGCGTCAGATCAATAACTGTAATTCAACCACTGCATACAGGAAACCCACGCTTGCATATTACTGGTAAACCCAGATCGATAATAAGCACACATATTACCGGCAAAACCAAATCGATAATGAGCACACGTATTACCAGCAAAGCCAGATCAATAGTGCAGGAAAAGCAAATCGGACCAGGAAGACGCCAGCAGTGAAGTTATGAAAGGATTTGCTTTATAAGCAAGCCATTACGTCTGTATAGGCACAGATACAGAGCACAGTTAATGCGATCATTTTGACTTCAAGACAGCGGAAACTAACATAATGATACTTAAGTTATAATCATTTGATTAACCACATATGTTGGACCATCAGAGAAATTTAAGCAATTGTGAAAAAATTTACATGATGGGACTTCTAGCTTCAAATTCTGAAAATCTGAAAGCTAAGATTTTTTTCCTTCTATTCAACATCAAGCATCAGGCACTTCTCGTTTTTTCAAAATCTGCAGTAGACTACTTGCAAAAAGCAATTTTTATGCAAAAAGCAATTTTTATTGATGAAAACGCTCTCTCCTGATTATACAATTCAGAACGGCTACCGGTTGAAACCGATGCTTGGTTCCTGACAGAGAAAACTCTCTGGCAAAATGCCAATAGGTGCATTAAGTGTATAAATATGTCAGAAGAAGATGGATGTGTTTATCACACAGGGCCTCCCTAGAGATGTCGAAATATAGCAACGCTGATGGAATACTCTGGTAATGTCAGCCCAGGTTTAACGTCTTAAAATGTAATATTTAAAATCAGTGCTATTCTTCTCACCTTCTCCAGGGAAGACCACCCCTGCATCCCACCACTAAATCCCCCCCCCCCCCCCCCCCGTTTATCTCCTGGCATATAAAGGCAGCTTTACACTATAACCACCATAGTTCAGTCAACCCCCCCTCTCTCCCTCCCTCCCTAGAGTGCTATTCTTATCACTAACTTCATCATAGCAAAAGTGGATGATTTACAGACATAGCTGGAGATAATGAATAATTAATTCAATGGTAGCCTTGTCTCAGATCAGGAGATAGGAATTTGCCACTTGGTGCCATGTACAGTGTCCTTATTGGCACACCTCCCCTCTCTCCTTCCTTCTCTCTCTCTCTGTATGCACTCTCTCTCTCTCTCTCTCTCTGTATGTGTGTGTCTGTATATCTCTCTGTCTCCACACGTACATTACATTTACTCGCATACAGAGAGAGAGAGAGAGAGAGAGAGAGAGAGAGAGGGAGAGAGGGAGAGGGCAAGTGAGCAAGCACGATATCCAAATTACTCATAGATTTTTTATTTCTTTCATTATCTAATCAAAAACAAAAGCCAAACACAAAATTGGATATAAACTCCACAAAATCTATAAAAGGAAAGCCATGTTTTTCATTTTCATCCCATCCAACATATTAACTTCAGGCCTTGGCAACAGTTCACATGCAACCGGGATCCCCAGATCAGCCAAATACACGTGGCCGTATAACCTTCATTGATGACATTTATCGTGCGAGGGCACGAATGCAGCACTGCAGCCGCAAAATATCTAGTGCAGCAAAATCTGCTGGCAGAGAGCCAAGTTTCATGTGGCGCTATCAATGTTATTATCTGGGTGAGCTACGTGGCATATCAGAAGGGGATGACTCATCGTTATTCAGCCTACACTGACCCAAATGGCAAACAACACGGGCCCATTTGGGGATTTTTCACAGTCTGTTTATCATGAGCCCCTGTTGGTATTTTAGAATCTTAAATTGACATGGTTGGGTTTTTGGACACTCCTGAAGTTCTCATAAACCATAAATAGGGGAATAGGTTGTTTTTTCCTTCTTTTTTTTTCTTTTTCAGCAGACTTGTTTACCAAACAACATTTACTTAATTTCAATTCAGTCCTTCCAACATCTTTAAAGGTTCTGGGTGAAGTCTGTCAACAGTTTATACAAGAGATGCAGTGCAGAGTCAGCATTTGTATACGTTTCTACTCTGGAGCTGGTTTCATCTGGCACACATCTTCACCTGCCAGTATACAACCCTATTCATTCCTTCAGAACCAATTTGTAACTACCTCTATAAGCCAAACTTGGCAAATATAAATTATTTATGCATCTAGTCAATAATTGGTTGCAGTCAATGTTAATGGCAGCAGTGCCAAAATAATCTGTTATTTTTTGGGATAGCATTTTTTTCATTAGCCAAATCACTACTTCTTTGTCACTTTTTTCTCCAAATAGTTTAAATTTGACTAAAACAAGTCAAATCAACCTTTTTTGGTTCAACCAAATACTGTCTGTTTTAGCATTCGACTAAAATGATAAGTGTTACTGCTACCACATCTTTTATACAATAACTCTGCACTACACATTAAAGCTGTATGTCTGGTTCACTGATTCACGTGTTCTATATATGATTATGTTAATATGTATGCTAAGAGCAAACTAAAGGATGGGTCCTGGAGCTTGCGGTTTCCCCGTTTATCTCTTTCTGATCTATGGATAGCTGGCCAGGTTTTATATATTGTGGACGACTTCCTTCAGCCAAACCTGTGGTTTACATAATGTGGAAATAATAAAAATAGAGAATAAATCAGCATCCGTTATCCTACTTTTAGCAATCAAAACCAACCTCAGGCAGAAAAAGACAGAGTTATATTATCATTTTCTTTTTCCTCTTTCTCTTTCAAAACAAGCAATGACAGGCCAATATTATCTTTTTTGGTTACATTTTTGCAGACAGAGATTTAAAACCTTCCCATCATGAAACAAAAATTTATGGATTTCAAGATATCTACAGCTAAAAATGTATACTTGTATGCAGATTTCAATCAAAACATGTTTTCTATAAATCTTGCCATTGACAAAATGGTTTTTCACTCTTTTCACCAATCTGGATTCACCCAAACAGCAAAATATCAAATTCTCATGATGATTTTCTAATATAATTTGACAAAGCATTTCCATCAATCACCATCACTTCTTTTGAATGTAAATTACTAATGTCACGTTTGAATTCAAAGTGACTCTCAGATCCTGAGTGCAGGATGTTCTGGTGAAGTTCAAAGTAAAACAGCTGTGTGTTTTGTGACATTTAAATAAAATGACAGTCAACATTTAACTGACACAAGTGATATTCTAAAAGGTCTCCAACAGAACACAGCTTAATATGTCACTGTCCCCTGTACAGTCTCTCTCTTCTCTTTTTTTTTTTTTTTTTTTTTTTNCAATCACCATCACTTCTTTTGAATGTAAATTACTAATGTCACGTTTAAATTCAAAGTGACTCTCAGATCCTGAGTGCAGGATGTTCTGGTGAAGTTCAAAGTAAAACAGCTGTGTGTTTTGTGACATTTAAATAAAATGACAGTCAACATTTAACTGACACAAGTGATATTCTAAAAGGTCACCAACAGAACACAGCTTAATATGTCACTGTCCCCTGTACAGTCTCTCTTTTCTCTTTTTTTTTTGAGAAGGACATATCGAGACCATGTCTTAACCAGTTTTTAACCTCTGTCAGATGCATCATCAACTTAAAAATATGGACACAAAATCTTCATCCCAAATTCTTTCCATCCCTTCCAAGTTCCAGCGAGAGACCTCTTTAAACAGCACAGTGAAATCAAACTACTGGTTGTTAAACCGTTCCCATACACTTCCATCTGAACAAAGTCTTGGGACTTGTATAAATATGGCCCTGTTCAAATAGCCATACACAATATTGAATACCCCTACTGCTCCAGTGATGGTGGCAGTCACAGTACACCTGAAAAGGCTGATCTGCTAGCATCTAGAGGGACAAAGAACAGAGCTTGTGGTTGAAATAATAACTCTCCCACAAGCCAGGCCCGGCCAGGAAGTATGTTTAGGGCTTTTGTTATTCCTGGGGTGGCTTTTAAAATTGTTTCTTTAACTTCATTTTTTCACATGTTCTCTTTTGAAAGAGGTGAGAAGAAAAGAGGTTGCAAATGGGAATAATTTCAATTCTTTTATCAAATGACCGACATAAAAAATATGATTATGTCATCTCTCTCTTTTTCTCTGTGTGTGTATGTTACAATAAAAGAAATATATTTTACATTCTCCATAATGACCACCATTTGGTAAAACCACATCAAGATCATACATGTGAAATGACCAAACCAACACAGAACCCTAACAATTCACAGTGCTGTAAAGTGTAATCTCTCTATTTCCACGACCATCATGTCACCTTTTCACTCCAATATCAGACACACACAGCGGGGTATTGTAACCATTACCCAGCACCAGTGGCACAAGCCTTTCATCACCTTTATAAATGACCCCTGAAGTTAACCACTTGCTATATAACCAGTTTTCATTGCTCAATATGAATGCCCTGGCCATGGATGACCAATAGGATAATATTGCCTTCTCCACAACAGACATATCATTTCTCCATCTGTGTGTGTGTGTGTGTGTGTGTGTGTGTGTGTGTGTACCACATTTCCAGTTTAACAGGATTTCTGTTGTAAACTGAAACAATAAGTGAAAAATAAGATTAGTTCAGAAAATTAGCAGCCATCAAATGCTAAGGCCTCAGAGTATCAAAATCAAGCTAATAAATCTAAATTCAGATATTAAGTATGATAATAGTATCAAAAGTTTCACTTTGTTTAACGAACAAAAATGTGATTTGTGTTTGAAAAATCCTACAAAAAATCCCTTTAAGCATACTGCTTTAAGTTACATTTAATATGAGTGTGAGTGCCCAGTACTGTGGATAATTATGAGCTAGTCTGCCTGAGGTCAAGACATGAACACAAAGCAAAGGTGCAGTACATTCTGGGCACAAAGAAACTCGTTCTCCTGCCATATTTGGCAAACACATTGAATTTCCCCTCGCTTGGACAGACGATTAAAATGATTGTATTCCTGCTTTGTTTACAGTTTTGGCTTACAAATGCTACCTCATCAAATGTGGATATATTTAGAACACAGAATTTAAAACTCTATGGCAGGAGGACAAATTAGTGACAGACTGCAGAGCTAGTCAAAGACCCGTATAAGGATCTAGTGACTTTATGCTGGTTTTGGAGGCTAACTAGCCAAAGATTTGTTCTGTTTCTATTTGACTAGTTCTTTATAAGGCAAACAGGAGCATTCGTTCCCTCCAAACATCTTTTAAATTATTTAACTTGCAGAGCAATGTTAAGTTGGCATTAAGAATTAATATGATGCTGGTATTCAACCTGAAATGTTTTTAAACATTAAAACCTTGGAATATTGGAATATTGTGATCAAATTCCTCTGCAGTGAGACATGCTTCTGACATAAATTGAACTTCTTTTAGAATTCCAAGTATTGTGGTATATATTACTATTGTTAAAACAGTTGACTTTCATTCTGATTTGAGTATATGGTGCCAGGAAAGCCAGATAAATGGTTAGCATACATACAATAACATCCCATATGTTACAGTTTGTTATTACCAAAAATTTAAAGCCAAGTCTTGTTTCCGTGTTCAATTTCTTCAACATTTTTGACCCGAATTTTCTCATGTTATAACTGAGAATAACTGAGCAGCTGAAACATTTCAGACATATTGTTACACCTGCGGAAGATTTTTGCATCCTGACATTTAATAAACTTTGGTTTTGGGCTCCTTGCCAAAAAGTTTGGTGTCAAGGATTGTGCAGGAGTTAAAGTAAAGAGCCATCGGTTTTATACAGGTGTATTTATGTGTCTGCCATGTAATGGCTATGCCAACCTTACTTCATATTCTCCTTTTTATAACTTAGACACAGACTCATTCTCAAATTCAAATTTCTCACTCCCCTCACCGTAATGACTTGGATAAATCTGATCACATTTGCATTTTATAGCTGATAACTCCAAAGACACATCCCCTTTGGACTTGTTTAAATTAAAACATATTCTAAACCTTATCTTTTGCATAATGTCCATCAACGCTCCCACCCCCTTCATACGTCAAGTCTGTTTAAAATCGATTAATTTTGCATTTAATTATTTTGTTATATGGCCTTAGTGCGTCATTAACTTAAGTTAACTAGGAAGTAGCTACATCAAACATATGGGACAATTCAATCCGTATACAGAGACAAAAACCGTCGAAGAATACTATATTCATGTTGTATGAAGTTTCAGTGTTGTTCAAAATGGGAGGGAAAACCGTCCGATTTCCCCGTCATCCGCAAGGTTTAAAACGAGCTCATATAAAACGTCGTTCGCAAACGCCTATTCAAACATATAATTACTCATCCAAAATGCATAACTGATGGCAGATCAATGCCGCTGAATTCATACATCAGCGATCGTTTTCAAGCATCTGCTGGCGGTCCTGGCTGGACGAAAAGCTATACGGAGAGCGAGAATGAAAAAATCAATCTCATGTTGCTCTCTCAAACCGCGTTACTAAAATTAATACATCCATGGGAATGTATACACCTTTAAATATGTGTGTAGATTTCCACCGGGCGTTAGATAGATCTCAGTGGGTAAAACAACTCCGTTTCTGATCGTTAAAGAACCTGGGATCGTGCAATAATCCACGAGGGTCAAATATGACCCGCTCCGCTTCTTGTTTGGCTAATAATGGCCGCCGTACGTTTGCACGAAGTGAGCCTGTGCACATTTCGTAATGCTCCAAAAACCTACCGTTTAAAATGTTCAGTTATACGCTCCTCGCTTGCTTTCTCTGGTAAATTTCCAATCCAGAGGTATCTTGTCTCTCGCACCATGTTGGTGGATCGCTTAAAATCCACATATCAGTGACTTTTCAAGTCATTTTTCTTGCGTTAAAATCTCTCGGCTGTTACGATGGCCTACTTTCGCTTGAGCTATTTGATGACGTCACCTGCGCAATATGAACCAATTTAAAAGGTCACTACGCATACAGGTGCCTGACCTACTTTTTGAGTGCAGAGAAAGGGGCGTAATATAATACAGCTTACGCAATAATAAGATACATATTTAATTAACAAGACGATTGCACGTAATTTAATGGAGGTGGATTTGATCATTCGAGGCGGGAGGGTTATAGACCCCGCAAATAACATCGATGACATTTTAGACGTCGCTGTTAAAGACGGGAAAATAGCTGCACTTGGGGCCAATCTTCAGGTGGAATCTACAACCTCGGAGTATGACGCCTCCGGTCTTCTCGTGACTCCTGGCCTAATTGATTTGCACGTGCATGTTTATGAATACTCCACCCCTCTTGGAGTGAATCCTGACACCTCCTGTCTCGCTAGGGGGGTTACTACAGTCGTGGACGCAGGAAGCGCGGGTAGAAATTAACGTAGTCTCTGGGAAAATGTAAAATTTCGTTGATTATTACGTAATTGTCTATTGTATAAATTACGGGAATTATGAGATAATTTAAATATGATATCTGTTGATTAATACTTAATTGTCAGCTTAATAAAGACACTTGTGAAATAATTTCTTTAGTTGTAGTCATCAGTGATCGCAGTCATTCCTTGATTTTTATTAAAGTGCTGCTAAATAATTTCATTCAAAGTATTCGTTGATTTTTATTTAATTTCCTCCTTAATAAAATTTCAAATTAAAGATATTCTAAATTGTGTCATTTAGTCAGGTCTTTTACAAAACTGTATAGTAAGGTCAAGTAAATTAAATTCAATATTATAATTACTGCATTGGCATATGTGTAGGAAGTAAAATTTCAAATCCTCACGTGATATGAAAATCAATGTCATGCTCTTTAATTTGATTTATATGTAATTTCAGCTTGATGTTTTCTTACTAAGGATATGTGGTCTATATAGCTCTTCCGTTTCTCTTTTTTCAACTAAGGATGTGGAACATTTCCCGGGTTGAGGAAGTATATAGCAGAGAAGTCCAAGACGAGAGTCCTAGCCTTTCTTCATATAAGTGCCCATGGTCTGGCTGCATTTGGCTGTGCTGCAGGAAAAAGTAGATCCTCCCTTCCTCCCGTCCATGTTCTCTCTCTCTCTCTCTCTCTCTCTCTCTCTCTCTCTCTCTCTCTCTCTCTCTCTCTCACACACACACACACACACACACACACACACACACGTGCACTCACTTCAGCTCATTCCGTGATTGTGACAGTCTCAACAAACACAATTGAAGTAATTTGAGGGAATGTGTTGTCAATCTCACCAAACACAATCCTTGTATTCCAGGCACTGGAGGTGAGTGTGACGCCATTCAACACCTGGACGTCCAGGGATGTCTAGACACCGTGGAACAAAACAGAGACCTGATTGTGGGGATAAAGATTAGGCTGACAGCCAATGTGGCGGACCAGGGCAGAAATGAGCACGAAGCGTACAGGTGGGGTAAAATATATGGCTCACGCTGGCAAAAATATTAAAATAAAAATTATATATGTTTACTTGGACTGTTTGTCGGTGAGCTTATGTAGAAACTTACGCAAAGCAGAAGCTACAGTTGCATACTTGTTGACAGTATTCATATTTATATTTATATTCGTTTTTTATTTTGAATTTTATTTTTATCTTATTTTTATTTTTTATTTTACATTACATTACAGAAGAGTTTTGTATTATTTTTATGAACTCTTGCAGGNCATAGTCATTTACTCCCTGATGATGGTGACTGACAGTCACAGAAATATTGGAGGTAATACCCACATATTTTACAAGCTCTTGATAAAAAGAAAAACAGTAATTTGAATTTATACATACAGAGCTAATGAAACTGTTCTCTCATATATATGTTTACTTGGACTGTTTGTCGGTGAGCTTATGTAGAAAATTACGCAAAACAGAAGCTACTGTTGCATACTTGTTGACAGTATTCATATTTATATTTGTTTTTTTTTATTTTGAATTTTATTTTTATCTTATTTTTATTTTTTATTTTACATTACATTACAGAAGAGCTTTGTATTATTTTTATGAACTTTTGCAGAAAAAAAAACGCATTCAGTTATTCATTGTATTAATTATTTATCAGTTCCATGTTCATATTTTTGTTTACACTCCAGAAGAGCTTTGGAGGTATCAGAGAAGACAGGACTACCGCTGATGACCCACCACACTATATCTACGGTACCACTGCACTCGGAGGGTATGTGTGCGACAGTAGATTATATAATTATTCCTAGTTCTTAGAACGAGCTGCAAATAACAGTTATGGTGCACTGTGGGAAGGAAAGGGGCGCAGCTAACCGGCTTTTAAATCCTATCGCCCCCCCACCCCCACCCTCCCGTTTTAGCAAAATTCTGTGAACTGTTTTTTTTTTTAATGCAAATCCTGCTTAAGAAGTTGTTGTTTTTTAACAATTTACACCATCATGTGAATAGGACTAAATTTCCATTCTAGATGCCAAAGAACTTTCTTGTCCAGGAAGTCTGAAAAAGGGTGACATCTATACGCACTCTTTCCACAGCTTTTCAAGCTCAATTGTTGACCAAGCTACGAAGAAAATCGACCCTGGGGTGTGGCTGGCCAAGAAAAGGGGTGTCATTTTTGACGTAGGTCACGGGCAGGGGTCATTTGCGTGGTGGGTCGCTGAAAGTTGCGCTGAGCAAAACTTTTGGCCGGATGTAATCAGTACCGATTTGCATTCTGGGAACACCATGGGGCCAGCGTACGACCTGCCTATTGTGATGAGTAAGTTCTATCACATCGGGATGCCGATATTGGAAGTGGTCAAAGCCGTGACGGCAACTCCTGCTGCAGCCGTTGGTGCCAGTGACCAGATCGGCTCTCTTTCCGTCGGGTCCTGTGCGGACATCACCGTCCTCCGGGAGAAAGTGGTTGATTTAGAGTTAGAGGACACCATCGGGGAGGTCCGTGAGGTGAAAAAGCTTCTCCAGCCTGTTGCGGTGTGGCGGGAAGGAATGACGCACGCCGTGACGTCACCGCCCGAGCCTTTCCCGAATAAGGCCATATTGGCCGACATGATGAAATCCGCCCATATCCTGGCGAATATGTGATGTCGGTGTCGCAATTTGTTTGATTCAAAGTAAGCAGACCGTGGGACACCTTTCCATTCATGCTACCAAAGAATTACTGGAACGGGTCTATCTGGTGCTGACTTTTTTGAAATTTGATTGTTGACCGCACAACTTGAAATGTTTATAACAAACAACTGATTTTACTGGAAAATAGATGAGCACAAATGCAATGATTTGTTTGATTTTACTTTTAAATAAAAGTACTTTTTACTTTTAAAAGACATCCAAGATCCAAGTGTTTGCAAAGGGGAGGGAGGGGGGAGTACAAGGTTCCTTTCAGCCAGCGAAGCGAGGTAAATCCACCACAGAATACAGAAAATAATTCCTGCGGTTTGTAGGGTGTTGGGATTCTGGCTCGTTTTGTTTGTTATGAAGTGCCCGTGTTTGGAAGTGCGAAAACCCAAGGGGGGGGTATTTACACAGAATTGCCACTGGCATACATATTCATCATACCATTTGCTACATGTAGGGGCCTACGTAGGGTAGGGTTTAAAGGGGGGTCTTCCAAAACTCCAAAACAGGTTACTGGATAGTCATTCTAACCACAAGGCCATCCTATACAGGTGAATGATGATGATCACATCTTCAAAATGAATGAGGAAAGAGTTTCTTTCACAAACTCGTCTACCCTGAAGCATGTGAAGCAAGCGAAGCCAGGTTCGAATGAAGACAATGGGAGCATTCACATCGAGAAGAGCCGAGATCTAATAAGGCCGCAACCTAAATATGGCGGGACCAACATGAAATGGAAACCGCTCAATCCTGTAATAGTCGCTCCGCTTCTCACACGGCTCCCCAAGCGTCGTCCCTCGACCGATTGAATTGAGCCGAGATTTAATTAGTGTGCCCCCGCAGGGACGACGCGTGGGGAGGTGTGAAAGAGGAGGGGGACCGTTAATGGATTAAGCGATCTTCCTTTCATGTATGTCTGCCATATTTAGGTCGCAGCCTTACAAGACCTCGGCTCTTCTCGATGTGAATGCTCCCAATGGCGACTTGAAATGTCCACTCCAAACTCTGTTGACCAATCACGTGCTGTGCGACTGGCTTGGGCTGTCCTGTGCGCGCAATAACATTTGCCTAATTAAGATTCGCGCTCAACAACAACCGAGATATTAGTTACCCAGTGCGATTGGCACGATGCAGAATACTTAAATACCCCGAGTAATGAGGTCATTCCCCGCCAAGTACACTTGTAGGAGGGCAAAACAATTATAAATAAACAGGATTCAAAAAGTTTGTAGAATTACTTTACAGTCTTTCTATATTTCTGTCAAATGTCCTCAGCCTCGACAATTTGTCTTGGTAGGGTCCATAACCGATTTGTTTAAAGAGTGAACACTCATTGTGTGCTTCTAATGATAAAACTGCTCTTGGTTGTACTTGGAAGAGGTCATCAGTGATAGGCCATCGATCCAAGTCATAACCTGGTGTTAGGGTCACTGTTCGTTCTGCAGTTCACTGTATCAGCAGATGCGCCATATTTACCTAGCACCAAGAACGAGTTCCAATTAACTAACGAAGCCAACCAAACTTAAATTTTGAAATTGAAATATGGAAAGTGACCAGGAATTAGATGTCTGTAAAGTAACGTCGCTTTCAGCAGATTTGCAGGGGATGGTGACGGCGGCCATGGAGGCGAGGACTCGTGCTCACTGTCCGTACAGNTTTTTTTTTTTTTTTGCTTTTTGTTTGTGTGTGTGTGTGTGTGTGTGTGTGTGTGTGTGTGTGTTTTAATGCAAATCCTGCTTAAGAAGTTGTTGTTTTTTAACAATTTACACCATCGATCATGTGAATAGAACTAAATTTCCATTCTAGATGCCAAAGAACTTTCTTGTCCAGGAAGTCTGAAAAAGGGTGACATCTATACGCACTCTTTCCACAGCTTTTCAAGCTCAATTGTTGACCAAGCTACGAAGAAAATCGACCCTGGGGTGTGGCTGGCCAAGAAACGGGGTGTCATTTTTGACGTAGGTCACGGGCAGGGGTCATTTGCATGGTGGGTCGCTGAAAGTTGCGCTGAGCAAAACTTTTGGCCGGATGTGATCAGTACCGATTTGCATTCTGGGAACACCATGGGGCCAGCGTACGACCTGCCTATTGTGATGAGTAAGTTCTATCATATCGGGATGCCGATATTGGAAGTGGTCAAAGCCGTGACGGCAACTCCTGCTGCAGCCGTTGGTGCCAGTGACCAAATCGGCTCTCTTTCCGTCGGGTCCTGTGCGGACATCACCGTCCTCCGGGAGAAAGGGGTTGATTTAGAGTTAGAGGACACCATCGGGGAGGTCCGTGAGGTGAAAAAGCTTCTCCAGCCTGTTGCAGTGTGGCGGGAAGGAATGACGCACACCGTGACGTCACCGCCCGAGCCTTTCCCGAATAAGGCCATATTGGCCGACATGATGAAATACGCCCATATCCTGGCAAATACATGAACTCGGTGTTGCAATTTGTTTGATTCAAAGTAAGCAGACCGTGGAATACCTTTCCATTCATGCTACCAAAGAATTACTTGAACGGGTCTATCTGGTGCTGACTTTTTTGAAATTTGATTGTTGCCCGCACAACTTGAAATGTTTATAACAAACAAATGATTTTACTGGAAAATAAATGAGCACAGATGCAATGATTTGTTTGATTTTACTTTTAAGTTTAAGTACTTTCTACTTTTAAAAGACATCCAAGATCCAAGTGTTTGCAAAGGGGAAGGACGGGGGACTACAAGGTTCCTTTCAGCCAGCGAAGCGAGGTAAATCCACCACAGAATACAGAAAAAAAATTCCTGCGGTTTGTAGAGTGTTGGCATTCTGGCTCGTTTTGTTTGTTATGAATTGCCCGTGTTTGGAAGTGCGAAAACCCAAGGGGGGGCGGTATTTACACAGAATTTGCCACTGGCATACGTATTCATCATACCATTTGCTACATGTACGTAGGGTAGGCCTAAGGTTTAAAGGGGGGGGGGGGTCTTCCAAAACTCCAAAACGGGTTACTGGATAGTCATTCTAACCACTAGGCCATCCTATACAGGTGAATGATGATGATCACATCTTCAAAATGAATGAGGAAAGAGTTTCTTTCACAAACTCGTCTACCCTGAAGCATGTGAAGCAAGCGAAGCCAGGTTCGAATGAAGACAATGGGAGCATTCACATCGAGAAGAGCCGAGATCTAATAAGGCCGCAACCTAAATATGGCGGGACCTTCATGAAAGGGACACCGCTCAATCCTGTAATAGTCTCTCCGCTTTCACACGGCTCCCCAAGCGTCGTCCCTCGACCGATTGAATTGAGCCGAGATTTAATTAGTGTGCCCCCGCAGGGACGACGCGTGGAAAGGTGTGAAAGAGGCGGGGGACCGTTAATGGATTAAGCGATCTTCCTTACATGTATGTCTGCCATATTTAGGTCGCAGCCTTACAAGACCTCGGCTCTTGTCGATGTGAATGCTCCCAATGGCGACTTGAAATGCCTACTCCAGACTCTGTTGACCAATCAAGTGCTGCGCGGCTGGCTTGGGCTGTCCTGTGCGACTGGCTTGGGCTGTCCTGTGCGACTGGCTTGGGCTGTCCTGTGCGACTGGCCTGGGCAGTCCTGTGCGACCGGCTTGGGCAGTACTGTGCGCGCAATAACATTTGCCAAAGATTCGCGCTCAACAGCAACCGAGATATTAGTTACCCAGTGCGATTGACACAATGCAGAATACATAAATACCCCGAGTAATGAGGTCATTCCCCGCCAGGTACACTTGTAGAAGGGCAAAACAATAATAAACAAACAAGATTTAAAAAGTTTTTAGAATTACTTTACAGTCTTTCGATATTCCTGTCAAATGTCCTCAGCCCCTTCGACAATTTGTCTCGGTAGGGTCCATAACTGATCATTTGTTTAAAGAGTGAACACTCATAGTGTGCTTCTAATGATAAAACTACTCTTGGTTGTACTTGGAAGAGGTCATCAGTGATAGGCCATCGATCCAAGTCATACCCTGGTGATAGGGTCACTGTTCGTTCTGCAATTCACTGTACCAGTAGATGCGCCATATTTACCTAGCACCAAGAACGAGTTCCTCATAACCAATTAACTAACGAAACCCACCAAACTTAAGTTTTGAAATTGAAACATGGAAAGGGACCAGGAAAAAGATGTCTGTAAAGTAACGTCGCTTTCAGCAGATTTGCAGGGGATGGTGACGGCGGCCATGGAGGCGAGGACTCGTGCTCACTGTCCGTACAGTGGTTTCCATGTTGGTGCCGCCATCTTATGCGACGACGGGAGCTTGGTTGCAGGTAATGTGTGGGGGGAGAGAAAAACTGTTCCCTACATGGCGGGAATGGGATCTAAGAGCGAGGAAAAAGTGAGAGAGGAGAGAGAGAGAGAGAGGTACGAAATTGAAAGCGGGGTGGAGGAGTGGGGGAGGGAAGGGGAAAGGAGAGGGAATTAAAGGAATTTATGGAGAACGTGTCGGGATTGTTGAGACTGAGCGCAAGGAAGTAAGTAAGAAGGAGAGTCGCCCGTGGCAACGAAGTATATCTTGGGCATTCACCTTTGCACTGTGCTTATAATGACGAATATTAAGACAGAAATACTTGTCTTTGACAACAAATGGACGTTAAGACAGTCCTTTTTTTTAATGCAATTTGTACCTACAAGCTAGCATAGATTACCTGCATCCATTCCGCTTTTCCACAGAATTTGTGTGTTATTTGTTAACAAGGGTGCAACGTTGAAAACGCCTCGTATGGGCTGACGGTGTGTGCGGAAAGAGTCGCCATTTGGAATGCCGTCACAGCAGGAAAGAGAAAATTTAAAGCAATGGCAGTTATATGGTGAGTTGAAATTATATGTTCACGAATGAGGTGTCGACAGAGTAAGCAAACATTTATGACACTTGAACGAAAATTTTGGTTGAAGTTTGCCGCATCCGGATTTCGCGGTTCCATAAAAGGACATGTGGCGTAGTTAAAAGACACGTCTGACAGTTGTGATTGGCGCGGTAATCTTTAAGTACACGCTGCGCACCGAGGTTCAGATGGCGCAGGCACAGATATTATAAAATGCAGAAGCAAGCCTCTGAAACTCAATTTTTTCTCTTTTAGTGACATAAAGGATACTTTTAAAGGGCCATGTGGAGCTTGCAGACAAGTTTATGAAGAGGTGAGGCGTTTCTTATACCAGCAAGTAGCATTTATCACAGTTTTACCATTCAAGGTCCATTGCCAGTAATTTTTAAAATGGGGGCTCTTTTTCTATAAAAAGTTTTTATTTATTTATATATTTATTTATTACCATGAAAGCTTCGTATATCTAGATCAAATTTTACCCACAGCGGAACTTTTCCTGGCAAATAAGGGGGGTCCTCCATATCCACCTCCCCCACCCGCATCCCGACTATACGCCTGGATTCAATGTCAAATTCATTAATCAGTTGCGGATGAGTACCACACCATCCTATCCTTCCTGTCTTGAGTCTTGAGTATATATTTCCACAGATAGTTTTGACTGTTTCAGTTTGGCGCAGACTGGCACCTATACTTGGTCAAGTCAGCGGACATGACGGTCAAGAAACTTAGAGTGGACGCCCTACTTCCTATGAGTTTTGGACCCAAAGACTTGCTGGCTGAGCGTGTTTAGTCACGATTCATGAATAAGGGGAAAAATCCAAAACACTGCCATTTTATAAAAACATGATGTACTGTAGTGCGCTTAAAAAGTAATTTTTACTCACTTTACGGCAGTAATTAAAGTCATAATAACTCTTCGTTTTGGCCAAAAATTGGATTTTCCTGGAAAAAACGGCAATTTTCCCGTACTTACCAATGGCCAACGACCCCATTCCTGCATTCGAAGTTAATCCAGGGTTTTTTCCTAAACGTACGGTTTTTTGTTAATTAACTGACGGAGGTCTCTCTGACATTGCAAAGTCACTGGTGACCTACTTACAACCGCGGGAAAAGCAGACAACAACAACACTATATAAGATTCATGAGATATATTCGTCTTTTTGTTAAAATGCATTTATATCCACAATGTGTGCCATTCTGGGCTTTTCGTTATCCGACGCATTGTACAAAAACTCGCAACTTACGTCTGAGGGTTTCCCGCCATGTTATTTTGGTCTCGAATGAACGCGAGAATCCGCGTGACACCATTACGTCATTAGCAACGAATGCACTTGTCGACCGGAAAAAAGGGATCGAAAGCCCTATTGACAAGCACAGATTTTAGTTTTCCTACAATAACGGCCGTTTTAGTGGTGAAATACAATAGAATATATTTCCATGCGTTGTTTACAATGTATTTCATGCGGATTTTTGAATCTCAAAGGAAGAGTTATTATTGCTTTAAGCAATTATGCAATAATAAATGTACACAGTGCTTTATTTAAAAATATCTTATTTATATTTTAAAGGTAAAGCCTTTGTAAAAAAATTGCCAGATCCAATAAAGATCTATTAATTGAATAATAACTTTTGTTGAAGCCCAGATTTATCTCTTTGTTTAGGCATTTTTATTCAAAATGTTGGATATGCACGTGCATGGGTATCAACTGCACGTTGTCTGTGCCCCCCCCCCCTTTCCTTACACAAGCCATATAAATAATACGGTGACCCATAGATGCCTTTAGAAATGTTTAATTGATACCTCTGGTACATCGTAAATAAGGGCGCTTCGTAACTTAAAGATGTATACAAAGTCAATTTTTTGTCACAAAAACCAACCAAATGCCAGCATATAGTTTTAAGTAGTATAACTAAGATAATTACCAAAAGGCATTGTTTAATTTTACCCGAAAATGATGTTTGAACGGATTTTTCTGCTGGCATTCTAAGCTGTATGTCAATGGGGCAGGAAAGTAGGTCACGAAAGTAGGTTAAATTTACAACCAAAAATTTAAAGAAAGGAGCAGTCTAAAGGTCTTTTATGGCTGATCGAGTGATCTATTCAGTTTATCCCTTGGCATATCGAATTTATTTAAGTCATATAAGAATCTAGTAGAAGTGGTTTACATGTGTTACTGGGAATCCACTCTCCACCGATGCTCGGTTCGTATGTACCTTTAAGCAATATAACTATTGTTTTGAAAATTTAACGGGCAATGGCGAAAAAGGGGGGGGGATACACAGGTTTTCAGTATGTGCACTGTTTTCATGACGACTGTTAAAATTGGACGGTATGTAAACCAATCCACATTTTCCGGGGTAACGAAACCGAGGGTCCGTGAAACAGAAAATCCTCCCTCCATATAGTTATAGTGGTTAGGGTTAGCCCGACCTAAGTGGGTCAAAATCTAGGGCGAGGTTTACCTGTAAAAATGAATGGGAAGCGAACTCTCTTTTAAGGGGTACTCTCTGTCACGTTACACCGGCAATTATTCAACCACGATAGTCTTAAGCGAACGAAGAACGGGGTTAAGAAAATCCCTGCCTTCACTCACCCCTTAAAATTTGCTTCCGATGTGTCTTCAACAAAATGGAATAACTAACTGCTTTTTAAACAGCGGTCTTTACGCGATATATTCAATGTCTTCAAAGTAAAGGAGCACGTGCCTATTCACTCGGCTTAATGCTATCTATGCTACGACTTGACCTCATCGGGGTGACGAGGTACTGGGAAGAGACATAGAGAGAGAACAAGGTGCACAAGTAGATCATTTTGTATGATACCCAAAACGTTATCTTATTTATACACGTACAGCGTCTTGACGCACATTCATTGTTCAGTTCACCAAGCTTATTAATTTAGATTAAACCTTCACGAGCCGACCACAAGGTAAGTGACATTTAACAGACACGCTACCCCAGCTTTTATACACCACTGCTCTGAGACGATTTTCAACTATTCAACCTTTATACTAAGTAATGGGTCTGGTTAGTCAGGTTTAATGAAAATTGACCTGCTTAATGAACGGGACAATTGATCACTGTCCAAATATATAGCACCTGTTTGTCCTATATACGCCCGAGAAGGCAGTGAATACTTCACTAGATCAATCTGCCTCGGATTACCTACCTACCTACCCCCTCCTCCCCGCAGCACGTCTAAATGCAGTAATGTCGCTTTTCCTTTCATCCGTGTGTGCGTGCGTGTGCGTGTGTGTGTGTGTGTGTGTGTGTGTGTGTGTGTGTGCAAGCGTTAGTGAACGGACGTTGAAAATACCCTAAATATTGAAAAATAACCTGAAAAAGAAAAAAACATGTTCTCAATTCCGTCAGAACGTTGACGATGAAGCGTCTGGTAGTTCTGGGAGCGACAGGACCCTCGGGACAGGAAGTGGTCAAGCAGGCCCTCAGCGCTGGACATCACGTGACAGCGGTGGTCAGAAACCCTGACAAACTGGACAGTGTCCAAAATGAGAATCTGAAGGTGATATAATATGATATGATATAATATTTGTTGTTCTTTTAATAATGGAAGACGAAATTCTCGCTCCCTCCCTATCCTATCTCTCCCACTCTCTCCCTCTCTCTCCTTCCCTCCCCCCCCTCTCTCCATCTCTCCCTCTCTCTCCTTCCCTA
>NW_019773903.1:184623-199988 GCF_001039355.2 Lingula anatina | reverse complement strand
CTCTCTCTCCTTCCCTCCCCCCCCCTCTCTCTTCATCTCTCCCTCTCTCTCCTTGGCAGAAAAATGTTCTGATATAATCGTGACAGCGATACTTTGCACCCCTAGGTCGTGAAAGCAGACATATTTTCAGCAGAAGAACTCTCAGAGCATTTCCGGGGGCAGGAGGTGGTGCTGTCGTGTTTGGGATCTAGATCCTCGTTCCGTGCGCCCGTCACTCTGTATACGGAGACCATGAAAGCAATAGTTGCCGCGATGAGAGAGACGGGCCTCATCAGACTGATCTGTATGACGTCATGGTGCACAGAATGTGAGTCACACCTAAAGCAATTGTTGCGTAGAGAAGGTGTCACACCTAACGCAATGTCAGCAGATTGTGTCTGTTCTAACAACTAACACACTCAGTCATATCAGACAATATTAACACTGATAATATTTACGAAATTGAAAGACGGTAAATCTAGAGCTATCTTGTGTTGCTGTGTATATGTGTATAAACAGCTTCATGTACAGGTACTTTCTACAAGCTTTTTAATATTGAGATGTTAAAGTTAAATTAAAATTGTTACTTGATGGCAAACATCTCAATATTAGCCCGATTCCTTATATAATAACACTTCCCCTTTCCAGCACTGCCGGGTAACCCGTGGTTTATAGAGTGGATTTTGAAACCCCTCGTTCTTAAGAGGACTCTAGTAAACATGGCTGAAATGGAACATTTCTTATTCGACGACTGCCAGGATATCAACTTCACCATTGTCCGACCGCCTTCGCTAGGCACTGGGCCGTTTTCAGGTAGGAATCGAACTTCAAGGAGCTCTGTCTTGGCTTGGGGTTTGCAATAGTCGATATAGCCTTAAAGGCCTATATTGTCGGGAAGGGACTGTTGTCTATTGATAAATGAACTTCAGCAATTCTATTGATAATAAACAGCTGTTGAAAGGTGTCAGCATTATTTCTACTGAATTTTAAATTTAATATGACAAGAAAAACATTTAAATAAAATAATAAAAAATACACCAATTAGGAAAGCACTCAGAGAGCGCAAACCACATTTGAGGCCAGGTGGCATATGGCATCCTGCCAATATCGTCTGTGGTCTGTCACGTGCACCATTAAAATAGATAATACGTAATTACTACTGCTCGTGTAGCTTCGACACAGAGCACGTTTCATAGGAAATCTAAACCTCCCCCCCCCCCATAAAAAATCTTATCATTTCTTTTCTGAGCCGTTTGATGCCTATCCTGAAAATTTTATCAAAACCTGTCCATGATTTTGGATAATGCTGCGAACTGACAAACAGACTAACGGAACCAGGAACATAACCAGTGCACATTGTCAGATATGTAATAACCTTTTTATTTTTATTTTATTTTATTCTTTTCAGATTTGCCAATTCTGACCCACGAGGGGATGCATGTCCCCGGCGCACGCTGGGGACTCATGAACAGAGCAGATGTCGCGCATTTTATGTTGTCATTGTTAGACACTACAGAATGGGACAGAAAGGCTGTGGCCATACAGCGAACATCAAGGAGATAAACCCTACGGGAAGGAGTTGACCTTTTCAACGGGATGAAGTTCTCAGTTTCATAAGCATAAATTTAGAATTATTTTTATTATTTACTCACTTACGACACTTAATAAGCAGTTAATTTAAAATGAATTTATGTACTTTAAAGATATGACGTTATTGTTATATATTATTGCTAGGTCTTTGATAAATGTGCCCGAAATAATAAATATTGCTTTACTGAATTGTTAACTTTTGATACCCCCTGGTGAGTGGTAGGGTATTGAGTTACTCAGTGAAGTATGTACTCAATGATGCCATTTTATTGTCGTTGATACTGTGTTCAAATATGCTCAGGGAAAGGAAAGATTCGAGAAAACTTTTTTCTTTTTTGGCAATTTTCAACCCACCCCAAATAACAATAATGACGTCTTCGATGAATTGCCATTTGTATAATTGCCAAAGGATTAAGTCAGTGAGCACTGAAGATTTACCTTTAAATAATTATTCAAAACATGTACGTGAATGCAGTAATTTAGGAGTTTTTGTGTCACCTTGACTGTAACCTAAACGACATTGTCACGTTGTCTGTGTCTTTTATCTTCACCCAAGCCAGAGAAATAGTTATATACTAGATGGTAGTGCCTGGCAGCTTGTCCTTTTGAGAGAAGTTGCTCGTACATATTAAGTAAGTTGAATAGGTAACGGTTGACATGTCAGTAAGCTTATTCTTAGAATACCGTAATAAAGATCACGATATACAACACACAGGTGCAGGAGCTGTAAGGTTCGGGGGGGGGGGGGGGGGGTAGGGGGATAGGCCCACCCTAACCCCTCCCACCACCACCCTCAGATTACAGCATTTTCAACTACCTCAGTCACAAGCGAAGTAAGAAAGGGTAGCCCCCCTTCCAATTAACCCCACAAAATTTGCTTTTCATGTGGTTGTTATAAATTGCTTTTCAACAGCCGCATTAACGCGTTAAATCTATACTTTGACTTCCATTCTAATGTGTCGACTAAGAAACAAACAAGGTACACGTGTCTATTCACTCGGTGAAATGTAATCTGTGGTGTACGTTGTCATAATTGGGGTCAATTAGACAAGCTTTCAGCAAAACAAAGTTCGGTGTGGAAAACTCGAGTCTACAGGTAAGACAATATATGAAGCGCGTGCGCGTGTGACAGAGAGAGAGAGAGAGAGAGATAGAGAGAGAGAGAGTAAGCTCAATTTGCGGTCGAACTGCGCAACTAGATTATTTTATCTGGTGGCCTAGACGTTATCTTATTTGTACCTCGTGACACACATTCAGTGTTCAGTTGATCAAGACCCAGANAGACAATTTATGAAGCGCGTGCGCGTGTGACAGAGAGAGAGAGAGAGAGAGAGAGAGAGTTAGCTCAATTTGCGGTCGAAATGCACAACTAGATTATTTTATCTGGTGGCCTAGACGTTATCTTATTTGTACCTCGTGACACACATTCAGTGTTCAGTTGATCAAGACCCAGAATTAATTTTATCTCGACTGATCATAATTCCAGAGCACACTGTAAGGTAAGTGGCATCACAGACACATTACCCCAGCTTTCAAGGACCACAGCTCAGAGAGGATTTTCAAGAATTCGTCCTGTATATCCTAATGTCAGGCTAATGAGCCCGGTTAGTCAGTTTAAATTAAAATAAGCCTGCTCAACAAACATGGCAATTGGTCGCCGCCCCGATTGACTAGCACGTGTAGATTTTATATACGCCCCTCTGTCGAGAAGGCAATCAAGACTTCATAAGCCGCCTCAACCCCCCCCCCGAGCAACCCCTGCCTGTTTCCTGTCAAGGTCAAGCAAGGTCAGGCAAGGTCCTTTATGGTTCTTTCTTTCCCGAGTTTTAGACTGTATTCCCACATATTTTAAATCGATCTATCCCAGTGAGGAGTCTCTCTAGATTGCTGTCAGCTTAGCAGGCGTAAATGTCTGTCCCGCCTACTAAAAGCTGTAAGGGGGTAATTAACTTTGGCGCGCGCTCGGCTGACAGCAATTTAGCGTGAACCCCCAGGGAGTTAGGTCGATCCAGATGGATCGATCTAAATCTGTGGGAACCCAGTCTTAGAGTAATACGACTGTTCTTTTCCACGCAGTGATAAAGTCACGGGTTATGTGCTTTGTGACGATTAAACGGTGTCCTTATTTAATATTACATTGACATATATATTCAGAGCATTTATAATAATAATAATAATAATAATAATAATAATAATAATAATAAATGAGTAGATAATGTTACATCTCAAAATGTCATGAATGTTAACGGTCATAGTCTTTGTGATAATTCCCAACAGTGACAATGCTTCTTAACATGTATATGTCAAAGGCCCCAATCAAATCTAGTCCTATGCATATAAAGCCCAGACCCCCTGTTGATTACACCCTGGCTGGGCCCATTCTTAAAGGTGTCTCTGCATTGTTAACAGCATAATGGGCAAGTTAATTGACCAAGTTAATTGGCCAAGCTCCCAGTCTGTTTGTAGGTGTAATTATAAAGGGGGTGTCTTAGACCAAGTTAATTGGCCAAGCTGCCAGTTTGTTTGTTTGGCATGTGCAGGGGATGTCTCAGATTAAGGCACATATTATGATACTTACAGGTACTAACAAATGAGACATAGTTGTATTTCATTACCTGTGATTTGTAAAATACATCTGAGGATGATACTTTAAAAGATGTTTAATGTTTAAAGAAAAGACATGCAGATTGATTTAGTAACATTTACTAAAGATATGTTAAATTAAAGATGGGCTCCATTTGTTAGTGTGTTATTTTGATTATCCAGATTTTATACAGATTATAGGAAAAATTTTGCCCATTAATGTTTTGTTGATCTTTTGGGGAAATGTCTGCATTTTCTGAAGGATAGATTACAAAGAAAAGTGCGAATTAATAGCAAAACTTTGCTCTATTTGCAGGCACAGCTATAAAAAAAACTCCGTAAAATTATAATATAATATTTTTATTTACATCATAATCTATGCCAGGTCTGAACACTGATAAAGTCGATTCATTAGGATACAATACTAATAAGGTCTGAAATATATCTTTCAATACCATGACTTACATTCAACATCAATCTGAAAGCTTAAAAGTTTTTTCAGTATTTTGAGTGTTATCTTCTGTGAGTAACTTATATCTCAGATTTGTATTCTTATTTTAAATATATAATCAATCAAAAATGGATAGTAGGCTTTGCAAACAATATAGTAAGAAAAAAAATTAAGTTTCCGGTCTATCAGCTAGATATTTGAGTATCCGATAGCACTAGTGCTAACCCCTCCCTTCGTTTTCTAAAAAAAAAAAAAATTAAACCAATGGTCCACTCTTGAAATTTGAATTTTCACCAACTGAATCATAGTTCTAAACCGTACCAAATAGCACCGTTCGCCTTCTACCAAATTTTTTCGAGGCCCTTCAGCGGTCCCCTCAGGGGTCCCCGATACCCACGCCAAGGGGGGCGGGGGGGGGGGAGGGGTTGGCTTCAAATAATCCTGGATCCGGCTCTGCAATAGTGAACACATAATGTCAATGAAAAGTTTATGATAAAGTTGTTCTTCTACTACTTCTTATTATTATTATGATTGACAATGTTACTGTAATATATATATATATATATATATATATATATATATATATATATATATATATATATATATATATTGTGAACGGCTGTTCAAGGTTATTTCATCTATAGAATACACTTTTTAAAATTGTTCTCAGAAAGTTGACCATGAAGCGTCTGGTAGTTCTGGGAGCAACAGGACCCTCGGGACAGGAAGTGGTCAAGCAGGCCCTCAGCGCTGGACATCACGTGACAGCGGTGGTCAGAAACCCTGACAAACTGGACAGTGTCCAAAATGAGAATCTAAAGGTAATATAATATAATATAATATAATATGATATAATATAATATAATATAATATAATATAATATAATATAATATAATATAATATAATATAATATAAGTTTCTTGTATGAAACTTATGGCAAGGAAAAAACACGTGAGGTCAATAATTAATATTCAAATCCCCCCCCCCCTCTCTCTCTCTCTCTCTCTACTTGGGGAAAATTGTTCTGAGATGTTCATAAAAGCGTTTATTTTCACCCTAGGTTATTAAAGCAGATGTATTCTCAGCAAAAGACCTCTCGGAGCATTTTCGGGGGCAGGAGGTGGTCATGTCGTGTTTGGGAAATAGAGACCGTGCGCCCGTCACTCTGTATACGGAGTCCATGAAAGCTATAGTTGCCGCGATGAGAGAGACGGGCCTCACCAGACTGATATGTATAACGTCATGGTGCACAGAATGTGAGTCACACCTAAAGCAATCGTTGCGAAGAGAAGGTGTCACACCTAACGCAATATCAGTAGATTGTGTTTGTTCTCACCTAACACACTTCCATTAAACTTCTTTGTTTCGGATAGACCCATGTGAATCATATGATAAACTTATAAGTTGCTCATTCATTAAACAAAGATTAATTCAGTGTGACACTTGAATTACTTCTGTAATAGTCCTCCTTTGCATCCAGCTTTCTTATTTTTGACTCACTGACAAATTTATCTCATACTGGTTAATAAAAAAATTACGAGCAAAAAAAAAAAAAAAAAAAAAAAAAGGGATTCACAAAAAGAGTTTTTTCAATGGCTTTGGAAATTAAGGGTTTATAATGATGATGAAAAGGAAAATTGTTGTAGATTCCCGGATATAATCGTTATATTTTTATTACATAAATAACAATATAAAATGTTTAAGTCCTATGGTCACTGTGTTCCTTCTTTATGCATTCATTTATGGATATATGAATAATAATGGACTCATGGATATTTATGTACTAATGGATATTTATGGATATTTGTGTTTTTCCAGCACGACCTGGCAACCCATGGCTGATAGAGTGGGTAATCAAACCTCTCTTTATTGGAAAAACTGTGGCCAATATGGCTGAAATGGAACATTACTTATTCGATACCTGCCAGGACATCAACTTTACCATAGTGAGGCCGCCTGGTCTCGGTACTGGACCAGTCTCAGGTAGGGAGGAAATTGATGAGGTCTTGGCTGTCAGGAACCAGGGATTATAGAGGGTGTCACTTGCTTGGCCATTTTAACATCAGTAGTACCCAACCTGCCTTAAAATTTATATCCACCACTTGTTCCCTATATAATGTACTGTAACTGAATGGTTTTCCTCAACTCAACTAATTACTAATTTTTTATCCTTTTGCCCCCCCGACCCCCCCCCCCCCAGTGAAACCCTGGATATATTGCGTTATCATGAACTTTACATTTTTACCTCTGCTGTGGATGTTATGAATTCTGTTCCATTGGTTTGTTTTTCTGTAAGCAGCTATGAGCCCATTGAGAACTGCAGACTAAGTGATCAAATATGGCAACCTACTACAATTTACAAAGCTTGTTGCTTAAGTCCTGATTAGACACTGAATAGATTCCCTGCGGGGATTATGCAACAAGCATTCAAGTGGGTCGGCCATATTTGATCCGGGGGTCTGTTAGTCGGCTGTTCTGAATGTGCTCTGTGACTATAGAATTTCTACACAAAGTACACAGGTCATGTAGCTTTTTGACTTCACTCATTCTCAGTTTTTGAATTAACAAGAGAAAATAACACCAGTAACTTAAGACTGCATTTTTTCCATTTTCAGATTCCCCCATTTTGACCCATGAAGGAATGCATGTCCCTGGTGCACCTGGAGGTAGGATGAACAGGGCAGATGTCGCGCGGTTTATGTTGTCACTGTTAGACACTTCAGAATGGGACAGAAAGGCTGTAGCAGTACAAACTGGACCAAAGAGATAAAACCCTGTCAGTGAAGAGGGTTATGATAAAAACTTTAAAATTTTGACGATCTTGAAAATTTGTTGGAAGAGGATTCTGTGCCGATATGTATTTTTTTAACTTTGAAAATTTTGTCAAACTTGAAAATGGGCTTCTTGATAAATTTGAAAAGTTTGTCAAACAATATGTTAGTGTCGGATTCATCCATTTTAAAATATGAATTTTTAAGTGATGAAATTTTCAAGTTTTTACTGTATGTTATCTGCAAAGACAAGATTACTCAAGAGTTCTTCACAATGATGATATAGATTTCAGCAGGGGCAGTTATTCAAGAGGGAACGAAGTGATTTCCACCGTAACAAATTACACATCTCTTAATATTTTTTAAATCTTATTTTAGCAAAATAAATTTGCCCCGGTGGAGGTTTGAACTGTGCAAGTGGTCTCAGCTTAATTGTGATATTGAAAGAGAGGAGATAATAAGAGGTCATGTGAACTTCATTGATCTCACTATACTGTGACAGCTGCTACTGAACAGAGGATAATTCAACAAAAATCAAATGATATACTGGTCAGGAGAAAAAATTGGGCCTTTTTTTAGAACAAATAATGTAAGATTTAAATATTACATTAGTGATGTTAATCTCATGTACAATATAATCAGATTTTGTACACTATAAAACCTAAATTTGCTTTTCAATTCAAAACGGTTATTTTAACAACTTACTCTTAAAGCATTTTTGTCATGTGACATCTTATTAAAATGAAAACATGTACATGGATTTTGTGAAAGAGAGAGGGGGGTGCATTAGGAGAAATAAATTGACATCCAAATACAGTTGCTGACTAGCTTTATTATTTCGTTTTTTTAAATCACAGCTCAAGTTGATTGTACGACAGGATAAAAACACCAAGCTTTGTAAATCCTGACCATATATGTTAGTAAGTTGTAATACTGTATATACCTCAGCACAAATGCATGTTTCTTTCAAATTCACCTATAAAACTGCAAAATAAGAATACTCTGAATGAGAACAATGAAAACAACTTGAACACAGTCATAACAAAGTGTCATCTTCAGTAAGATTTGCGTACAGCATATCAGGATAACTAATAAACAGCTTTTGTTTTCATTGCAATTATTATAATACTTAAAAAATAAACTAAGACTTAATTTTTGGCAGGAGACCATTCTTCAAAACTGTCTCTGAGTTAGGGAAAGGATGTGCGTTATTTTTGAAAATATTGGCCACAGGTGGCAGCAAGAGCCAGTCGGCTCAAAGTTTTCCCCACATACTGTTGATTATATTTGGCAATGTCTGTCTGCAGATGACTGTAATGTCACGCAGTTATCACCTCTTGACAGACCCTTGTTCAGAAGACGTATGAAAATAAATATATATTATATGTATGTATATATTAGCCTTCCTGTAAATCAAATTACCTTCATAAGCATTTTACAAAGGTATGGTTTTATAAGGATTCAGAATACCATTGGGATCAAATAATTTCTTCATTTTCACCATCATTTTGACAGCATTGGGCTCTTTGCTGTAACGTATGCAGTCCCTCTTCTTGAAGCCAAGTCCATGTTCTGCGCTCACACTGCCGCGAACCTGCGATGTCCACTCGTATATGTAGGGCTCTATGAGCCCAAGAACCTCTTTGTCATACTCTGGAGTTGTGACGTTAAAATGAAGGTTGCCTGGAAGAATATTGATTTAAATAAATTTTAGTTTTCAGGAATTTGGACCTTTCAATTAAAAAAATTAAACACTTGTCACTCGGATGATAAATTTTCTGACATTGACAGGTATAATGAAACAAAATCAATTTATATGTTATTTGGAAGACGTTTACTACACTATCCAGTTATAAAATCACCATTTATGTATGTCCACATATGGTATAGCAAAATGTAGTGAACAATTCTCGTTATTTACTCTCAAAGTCAAGGACAACTTTTTTTTTTTTTCAAAATTAAAAACAAATGTATCAAACATGAAGATCGCTTACCATCTCCTAAATGACCATATGAAACCACCCGTGTGACCTTTGACCCCAGCCTCTGTCTCATGTCTTCCACAATCTCGTAGAGCTTGGGCAGGGGAAGTGAGATGTCATATTTGTAGTTGTACCCATCATGCAGCAGTCCTTCCGCGATACGCTCTCGTAAACCCCAGATATTCTGAAAATGGGACATTCAAGCCTTAATTACTATGAGTTAATGGCATTTAGGTGATTTTTGGAGCTGCATTTGCATGCTTTTAAGAAGCTAATGGTTAAGGAATGTAGATGAAGCATTTTAGTGTACTGTTAATGGGCCTCCATTAAAAGTCACTCAATCCAAGCTTAACCTTTTTTTTTTTCTCATTAGTTTGTGTGTGTGTAGGGGAAGGGGGGGGGGAGCTTTTCCTATACAGAGTGAGAATATATACAATAAAATCTTTCACATTAAGTCCTAAATTAGTTTTTGTTTGAAGAAAATATCATAATTACTGAGTGATGATAGCTGTAGGATATTTATTTTTAATTTTAATATTCAAAGTGAGGTGTGATCCACTGACAGTTAAAAAAAAAAAAAAAAAAAACAAGACTAAAAGCTGACATATATTAAATAAGTTGTTTCTTTCAATGAAAAAGATGATGTCTGACATTTCAAAGCTGACCACAATTTAACAAAAAACAATCCCAGAATGCAGCTGGTTTGAAAAAAAAGCCTCAATCAAGGAGTCACCTGTCTCTGTGTTACATCCATAGCTATCGTTCCGTCTTGCACAATCCCCTTCCCCATAGCAGCCTCCAAGAACACATTCAATTTCTCCTCATCATGGCTGCCATGGGAACCCGAGGTCTCGATCAGTATGTACAGTGGGTAAGACTTGATTGGATTGGTCAGTTTCAGATTTTCCTGGATACACTGCATGGATTCCTGGTCCATGAACTCACAAGCGGACAGGATCTCCGCCAGCATCCCCTTGCACAGCTGAAACGTCTGCAGGGCGGCCTCGAAATTTTCAACACCTGAAAAGTTGAGATGGACATCTTTTAACAATGTTTAAATTAGTGTTGATGATCTAGTGTTTTATGTCTAAATAATCATAAAAATGAATTGTAGTTCATAAATGAATTTTTAAATCTAACAAAAAAGTGCAGGGATATTTGCTTCGTACCCTGCACTTTAAAAACAACATTTTTCACATATCAATTACAATGTCACTACTTGCCAATATGAAAATGTATGACACAGTAATAAAACCCTTCAATAAATGATATGACACATAAAATATGGACCAGTCCACTTAGTCAGTGAAACATCCACCTAAAAGTTACAAAAAAAATTACCTAGAAAAGCCACGTTAACAGCCTTTGGTCTTCGCGGACAGAGAATTGATACCGAGGTCACCATTCCCAGCGTTCCCTCAGAACCAATAAAAAGCTGCTTCAAATCATAACCCGTGTTGTCTTTTCGCAGCGAAGAGAGACAATCCACTATTTCACCACTGGCTAAGACCTGTCAATGAAAACTTAAAGTGGAAATAAATGTGATGGGATGAATGATGGCCCAGCCTCTACGGCTGTAGCTTCATACTGGAGATGGTGACCAATAGTCTGCAATGTGAAGTCTGGAATGTGAAGCATGCAATGTGAAGCATGCAATGTGAGCCTGCAATTTGAAGCCTGCCATGTGAAGTCTGCAATGTGAAGCCTGCAATGTTAAGTCTGCAATGTGAAGCATGGAATGTGAAGTCTGCAATGTGAAGCATGCTATGTCAAGCATGCAATGTGAAGCATGCAATGTGAAGCATGCAATGTGAAGAAACAGACTCAGTGGCAGGCTGGCATTCATACTGTCACATATACATTTATCTGTAGCCATGTACTTGTGAAATAAGTCAAAACTATTTTTCTCATCCCCTTGATCTAAATATTACATTTCACACACACACATGCACACGCACACACATTAAACTTTCAAAGGTACCTATCATGTAAATTCTGTTTTCACATTTTCAATGTTACGATGTCTTCATGAACTTTATCATTTATTTTCATTCTCATCGGTTACCACATTGGTTTAACCATTAACTTAATATATATATAAATAAATGGACATGCTTACTGCTTCCACTCCCAGCACACTCCCATGAAGAGAGCCGTATCTTAGCAACCGTAAACCGCCTGCATTGGTGGACACGTTGCCTCCAATATGGCAGCTTCCTTTGGCACCCAGGTCTAATGGCATCATGAGTTCGCGCTCAGCCAGATAGTTGTCTAAGGTCTCAAGGACGCAGCCAGACTGGCAGACAATGATGCCTATAGGATACGATACACAATTACAGGAACAAGGCATATGAAGTATGACAGAAGAATTTTAGGTACCATTCCCATAACCCTATCGTACTAGCAGGAACAATCTATCTCTGAGGGGATTCTCGCTAAATTGAATTCAGTTAAAGCGTACACAACAGATAATTACCCCTTAGCAGCTTCATAAGGCATGGCAGACATTTAAGCTGCTTAAACTGAATGCAACCTACTGAGAATCCCCTCAGAGTTGGATCGATCCTGCTAGCATTATAGGATTATGGGAACCCAGCCTTAGACTGTGAAGTTTAAACACATTTGGCAGACATTGCAAGCAAGCTGTGCTTCATCTAAATCTAAATAAAATAATATATGCTGACATAGGTTTTGGGAAAGTGCTTTTTTTCAATAAAAAATAGTCACTATTTGAACAAAGTTACTCCTATATAGCATACTGCTATATATAAAAATGGTAAAAGAGCAGGTGCTATTGTATTACATGCCAATAGTAAAATATAAACTGCCTTTTATTTGCAAGATTTCAACAATCATAGTATCTCTTCTTTACAACAGAAAGTTTTGTCAAATAGTGTCAATGAATGGAGTGAATGAATAAATGAATGAATGTAGAACAGCAGTTACTGGTTAGGAAAACAATCATTTCTCACCAGAGACTTCATCAAGACTTATAATCTGGTTCATAAGTTGCGTAGAAATAACAATCTCGTCAAAGACCGGGACACTGCCGCCTACGAGTCCTGTATTTCCTCCTTGTGGAACAACCGCTAGATGGCGCTCATTGCAGTACTTCAATATCTCTGCTACTTCTGAGGTTGTTTTGGGTCTTAGAACCATCTGACTGTTACCTACAAAAATTTTAAAAAGACTGGTTACAACGAGGTAATATTTAAAGAGTGCTACAAGACAGGCGTGGACTGAAAAAAATGAGTACTGCCGGGGTACATGCTGGTGGTACTAATCTAATATGTATTGGCCATAAACATATATAAAAAGATTATTATGTGATGCTTTTTATATGGCGAACAAAATCGTAAAACATTCCTGTCATTCTTTGCTAGTGGTTACAAAATGTTGAATTTGACCGAAAATTTCAAACTTTCTCTGTTAAGCNGCACAAAACTGGTGGCTGTGCTCCTTTATTTGTNGTATGGTGGGGTCTATACGAATGCGTTTGCTCCAGCTGGTGGTACAATATTTGGAGGCGGTATCGCCTCTCTGATCCTCTAGTTGTTATATATTATTGCTAGGTCTTTGATAAATGTGCCTGAACCAATAAATATTGCTTCATTGAATAGTAAACTTTTGATACCCCCTTGTGAGTGGGAAAGTGTTGAGTTAGTCAATGATGCCAATTTATTGTCGTTGATACGGTGTTCAGGTATGCTCAGTTAAAGGAAAGATTCGAGAAAAGTTTTTTTTTTTTTTTTTTTTTTTTTTTTGCAATTTTCACCTCACCCCAAAGAGCAACTATGACGTCTTCGCTGAATTGCCATTTGTTTAATTGCCAAAGGATTAAGTCAGTGAGCACTGAAGATTTACCTTTAAATAATTATCCAAAACATGTACGTGAATGCAGTAATTTAGGAGTTTTTGTGTCACCTTGTCTGTAACCTAAACGACATTGTCACGTTGTCTGTGTCTTTTATCTTCACACAAGCCAGAGAAATAGTTATACTAGATGGTAGTGCCTGTCAGCTTGTAGTTTTGAGAGAAGTTGCTCGTACATATTCATTACGTTGAATGGGTAGCGGTTGGTATATCAGTAAGCTTATCCCTAGAACACCGTAATAAATATCACGATATACACACTCAGGTGCAGGAGCTGGAAGGTTCGGGGGGCGGGGGGTAGGGGGTAGTCCTACATTACCCCCCCCCCCCACCACCACCACCACACCGCTCAGTTTACAGCATCTTCAACAACCTTAGACCCCATTTCCAGAGATTGGATCGATCTACTTTAGATCGACCTAACTCCCTGGGGGTTCACGCTAAATAGCTGTCAGCCGGGCGGGCACGAAAGTTAATTACCCCCTTACAGCTTATAGTAGGCGGGACGGACATTTAAGCCGGATTATCTGACAGTAATCTAGTGAGACTCCCCGCGGGGATAGATCGATCTAAAAGCTCTGGGAATACAGCCTTAGTCACAGGCCCCCTTCCAACTAACCCCATAAAATTTGCTTTCCATGTGGTTGTTATAAATTGCTTTTCAACAGCCGCATTAACGCGTTAAATCTATACTTTGACCTCCATTCTAATGTGTCGACTAAAAACAAACAAGGTACACGTGTCTTTTCACTCGGTGAAATGTAATCTGTGGTGTACGTTGTCATAATTGCATGGGGTCAATTACACAAGCTTTCAGCAGAACAAAGTTCGGTGTGGAAAACTCGAGTCTACAGGTAAGACAATTTATGAAGCGCGTGCGCGTGTGACAGAGAGAGAGAGAGAGAGAGAGAGAGAGTTAGCTCAATTTGCGGTCGAAATGCACAACTAGATTATTTTATCTGGTGGCCTAGACGTTATCTTATTTGTACCTCGTGACACACATTCAGTGTTCAGTTGATCAAGACCCAGAATTAATTTTATCTCGACTGATCATAATTCCAGAGCACACTGTAAGGTAAGTGGCATCACAGACACATTACCCCAGCTTTCAAGGACCACAGCTCAGAGAGGATTTTCAAGAATTCGTCCTGTATATCCTAATGTCAGGCTAATGAGCCCGGTTAGTCAGTTTAAATTAAAATAAGCCTGCTCAACAAACATGGCAATTGGTCGCCGCCCCGATTGACTAGCACGTGTAGATTTTATATACGCCCCTCTGTCGAGAAGGCAATCAAGACTTCATAAGCCGCCTCAACCCCCCCCCCGAGCAACCCCTGCCTGTTTCCTGTCAAGGTCAAGCAAGGTCAGGCAAGGTCCTTTATGGTTCTTTCTTTCCCGAGTTTTAGACTGTATTCCCACATATTTTAAATCGATCTATCCCTGTGGGGAGTCTCACTAGATTGCTGTCAGCTTAGCCGGCGTAAATGTCTGTCCCGCCTACTAAAAGCTGTTAGGGGGTTATTAACTTTGGCGCGCGCTCGGCTGACAGCAATTTAGCGTGAACCCCCCGGGAGTTAGGTCGATCCAGATGGATATCGATCTAAATCTGTGGGAACCCAGCCTTAGAGTAATACGACTGTTCTTTTCCACACAGTAATAAAGTCACGGGTTATGTGCTTTGTGACGATTAAACGGTGTCCTTATTTAATTAATATTACACTGACATATATATTCAGAGCATTTATAATAATAATAATAATAATAATAATAATAATAATAATAATAATAATAATAATAAAAAATGAGTAGATAATGTTACATCTCCCTTTCTTCAATCAAAATGTCATGAATGTTAACGGTCATAGTCTTTGTGATAACTCCCAACAGTGGCAATGCTTCTTAACATGTATATGTTAATCCGGTCTATCAGCTAGATATCTGAGTATCCGATAGCACTAGTACTGACCCCTCCCTTCGTTTTCTAAAAAAAAAATTACACCAATGGTCCCATCTTGAAATTTGAATTTTGACCAACTGAATCATAGTTCTAAGCCGTACCAAACAGCTCCGTTCGCCCTCTACCAAATTTTTTCGAGGCCCTTAAGCGGGCTCCTCAAGGGGCCCCGATACCCACGC
>NW_019773903.1:142045-184194 GCF_001039355.2 Lingula anatina | reverse complement strand
CGGCAGCTGTTCAAGGTTATCTCATCTATAGAATACACTTTTTAAAATTGTTCTCAGAAAGTTGACCATGAAGCGTCTGGTAGTTCTGGGAGCAACAGGACCCTCGGGACAGGAAGTGGTCAAGCAGGCCCTCAGCGCTGGACATCACGTGACAGCGGTGGTCAGAAACCCTGACAAACTGGACAGTGTCCAAAATGAGAATCTAAAGGTAATATAATATAATATAATATAATATAATATAATATAATATAAGTTTCTTGTATGAAACTTATGGCAAGGAAAAAGCACATGAGTTCAATAATTTTAATAAAATATTCAAATCCTTCTCCTCTCTCTCTCTCATCCTCCCATCTCCCTCCATCCCTCCCTCTGCGACCTTAGGGCTACTTGGGGAAAATTGTTCTGAGATGTTCATAAAAGCGTTTATTTTCACCCCTAGGTTATTAAAGCAGACGTATTCTCAGCAAAAGACCTCTCGGAGCATTTTCGGGGGCATGAGGTGGTCATGTCGTGTTTGGGAAATAGAGACCGTGCGCCCGTTACTCTGTATACGGAGTCCATGAAAGCTATAGTTGCCGCGATGAGAGAGACAGGCCTCACCAGACTGATCTGTATAACGTCATGGTGCACAGAATGTGAGTCACACCTAAAGCAATTGTTGCGAAGAGAACGTGTCACACCTAACGCAATGTCAGCAGATTGTGTTTGCTTTCACAACTAACACACTTCCATTAAACTTCTTTGTTTCGGCAAGGTCTCGGATAGACCCATATGAGTCATATGTTAAACTAAGAAGTTGCTCATTCATTAAACAAAGATTAATTCAGTGTGTCACTTGAATTACTTCTGTAATAGTCTTCCTTTGCATCCAGCTTTCTTATTTTTGACTCACTGACAAATTTATCTCATACTGGTTAATAATAAAATTACCAGCTAAAAAGGGGATTCATAAAATAGTTTTTTTTTTCTCAATGGCTTTGGAAAGGGTTTGCATTGATGATTAAATGAATTTTGTTGAAGATTCCCAGAATGAGCACAGTCATTATTATTTTCCTACATAAATATCTATATAAAAGTGTATACGGTCACTGTGTTCCTTCAGTAATGCGTTAATTTATGGATATTTATGGATATTTGTGTTTTTCCAGCACGACCTGGCAACCCATGGCTGATAGAGTGGGTAATAAAACCTCTCTTTATTGGGAAAACTGTGGCCAATATGGCTGAAATGGAACATTACTTATTCGATACCTGCCAGGACATCAACTTTACCATAGTGAGGCCGCCTGGTCTCGGTACTGGACCAGTCTCAGGTAGGGAGGAAGTCTTGATGAGGTCTTGGCTGGCAGGAACCAGGGATAGAGGGTGTCATCTGTAGTACCCCCATCTGCCTTAAAATTTATATCCACCCCCTGTTCCCTATATAATGTACTGTAACTGAATGGTTTTCCTCAGCTAAACTAATTTTTTTATCCTTTTGCCCCCTTAGTAAAACCCTGGATCAGTTTGCTCTCCAATATTGCATCGTCATGAACTTCACATTTTTACCCCTTCTGTGGATGTTATAAATTCTGTTCCATTGGTTGGTTTTCTGTAAGCAGTTATGAGCCCATTGAGAACTGCAGACTAAGTGATCAAATATGCCAACCTACATGTACTACAGTTTACAAAGCTTGCTGCTTAATTCCCGATTAGACACTGAACAGATTCCCTGCGGAGATTACACAACAGGCATTCAAGTGGGTCGGCCATATTTGATCCGGGGGTCTGTTAGTCGGCTGTTCTGAATGTGCTCTGTGACTATAGAATTTCTACATTTCTGTACACATGCAGTACACAGCTGATGCAGCTTTTTGACTCCACTCATTCTCAGTTTTTGAATTAACAAGAGAAAATAACACCACTAAATTTAGACGGTATTTTTTTCAATTTTCAGATTCCCCCATTTTGACCCATGAAGGAATGCACGTGCCTGGTGCACCTGGAGGTAGGATGAACAGGGCAGATGTCGCGCGGTTTATGTTGTCACTGTTAGACACTTCAGAATGGGACCGAAAGGCTGTAGCAGTACAAACTGGACCAAAGAGATAAAACCCTGTCAGTGAAGAGGGTTATGATAAAAACTTAAAAATTTGACGATCTTGAAAATTTGTTGGAAGAGGATTCTGTGCTGATATGTATTTTTTTAACTTTGAAAATTTTGTCAAACTTGAAAATGGGCTTCTTGATAAATTTGAAAAGTTTGTCAAACAATATGGTAGTGTCGGATTCATCCATTTTAAAATATGAATTTTTAAGTGATGAAATTTTCAAGTTTTTACTGTATGTTATGTGCAAAGACAAGATTACTCAAGAGTTCTTCACAATGATGATATAGATTTCAGCAGGGGCAGTTATTCAAGAGGGAACGAAGTGATTTCCACCGTAACAAATAACACATCTCTTAATATTTTTTAAATCTTATTTTAGCAAAATATTTTGCCTCGGTGGAGGTTTGAACTGTGCAAGTGGTCTCTTAATTGTGATATTGAAAGAGAGGAGATAATAAGAGGTCATGTGAACTTCATTGATCTCACTATACTGTGACAGCCGCTAGTGAACAACAAAAATCAAATGATTTACTGGTCAGGAGAAAAAATTAGGACCTTTTTAAAAACAAATAATGTAAGATTTACATATTACATTAGTGATGTTAATCTCATGTACAATATAAACAGATTTTGTACACTATAAAACCTAAATTTGCTTTTCAATTCAAAACGGTTATTTTAACAACTTACTCTTAAAGCATTTTTGTCATGTGACATCTTATTAAAATGAAAACATGTACATGGATTTTGTGAAAGAGAGAGGGGGGTGCATTAGGAGAAATAAATTGACATCCAAATACAGTTGCTGACTAGCTTTATTATTTCGTTTTTTTAAATCACAGCTCAAGTTGATTGTACGACAGGATAAAAACACCAAGCTTTGTAAATCCTGACCATATATGTTAGTAAGTTGTAATACTGTATATACCTCAGCACAAACGCATGTTTCTTTCAAATTCACCAATTAAAGTGCAAAATAAGAATACTCTGAATGAGAACAATGAAAACAATTTGAACACAGTCATAACAAAGTGTCATCTGCAGTAAGATTTGCATACGGCATATCAGTATAACTGATAAACAGCTTTTGTTTTCATTGCAATTATTATAATACTTAAAAAATAAACTAAGACTTAATTTTTGGCAGGAGACCATTCTTCAAAACTGTCTCTGAGTTAGGGAAAGGATGTGCGTTATTTTTAAAAATATTGGCCACAGGTGGCAGCAAGAGCCAGTCGGCTCAAAGTTTTCCCCACATACTGTTGATAATATTTGGCAATGTCTGTCTGCAGATGACTGTAATGTCACGCAGTTATCACCTCTTGACAGACCCTTGTTCAGAAGACGTATGAAAATAAATATATATTATATGTATTTATATATATTAGCCTTCCTGTAAATCAAATTACCTTCACAAGCATTTTACAAAGGTATGGTTTTATAAGGATTCAGAATACCATTGGGATCAAATAATTTCTTCATTTTCACCATCATTTTGACAGCATTGGGCTCTTTGCTGTAACGTATGCAGTCCCTCTTCTTGAAGCCAAGTCCGTGTTCTGCGCTCACGCTGCCGCGAACCTGGGATGTCCACTCGTATATGTAGGGCTCTATGAGCCCAAGAACCTCTTTGTTGTATTCTGGAGTTGTGACGTTAAAATGAAGGTTGCCTGGAAGAATATTGATTTAAATAAATTTTAGTTTTCAGGAATTTGGACCTTTAAATTAAAAAAATAAAACATTTGTCACTGGATGATAAATTCTCTGAGATTGACAGGTTTCTTGAAATAGAATCAATTTATTTATTATTTGGAAGACAATGTTTACTTCATTATCCAGTTGTAAAATCACCATTTATGTACAGTATGTCCACATATGGTAGACCTAAATGTAGTGAACAATTCTTGCTATTTACTCTCAAAGTCAAGGACAACTATTTATTTTTCAAAATTAAAAACAAGTGTGTCAAACATGAAGATCGCTTACCATCTCCTAAATGACCGTATGAAACTACCCGTGTGACCTTTGACCCCAGCCTCTGTCTCATGTCTTCCACAATCTCGTAGAGCTTGGGCAGGGGAAGAGAGATGTCATATTTGTAGTTGTACCCATCATGCAGCAGACCTTCTGCGATACGCTCTCGTAAACCCCAGATATTCTGAAAATGGGACGTTCAAGCCTTAATTACTATGAGTTAATGGCATTTAGGTGATTTTTGGAGCTGCATTTGCATGCTTTTAAGAAGCTAATGGTTAAGGAATGTAGATGAAGCATTTTAGTGTACTGTTAATGGGCCTCCATTAAAAGTCACTCAATCCAAGCTTAACCTTTTTTTTTCTCATTAGTTTGTGTGTGTGTAGGGGAAGGGGGGGGGGGAGCTTTTCCTAAAAAGAGTGAGAATATATACAATAAAATCTTTCACATTAAGTCTTAAATTAGTTTTTGTTTGAAGAAAATATCATAGTTACTGAGTTATGATAGCTGTAGGATATTTATTTTTAATTTTAATATTCAAAGTGAGGTGTGATCCACTGACAGTTAAAAAAAAAAATAATAATAATAAAAAAAAAAAAACAAGACTAAAAGCTGACATATATTAAATAAGTTGTTTCTTTCAATGAAAAAGATGATGTCTGACATTTCAAAGCTGACCACAATTTAACAAAAAACAATCCCAGAATGCAGCTGGTTTGAAAAAAAGCCTCAATCAAGGAGTCACCTGTCTCTGTGTTACATCCATAGCTATCGTTCCGTCTTGCACAATCCCCTTCCCCATAGCAGCCTCCAAGAACGCATTCAATTTCTCCTCGTCATGGCTGCCATGGGAACCCGAGGTCTCGATCAGGATGTACAGTGGGTAAGACTTGATTGGATTGGTCAGTTTCAGATTTTCCTGGATACACTGCATAGATTCCTGGTCCATAAACTCACAGGCAGACAGGATCTCCGCCAGCATCCCTTTGCACAACTGAAACGTCTGCAGGGCAGCCTCAAAATTTTCAACACCTGAAGGGGTGAAAGGGACTTCTTTTAACAATGTTAAAATTAGTGTTGATGATCTAGTGTTTTATGTCTAAATAATCATAAAAATGAATTGTAGTTCATAAATGAATTTTTAAATCTTACAAAAAAGTGCAGGGATATTTGCTTCATACCCTGCACTTTAAAAACAACATTTTTTACATATCAATTACAATGTCACTACCTGCCAATATGAAAATGTATGTCACAGTAATAAAGTATGAACCCTTCAATAAATGAAATGACACATAAAATATGGACAAGTCCACTTAGTCAGTGAAACATCCACCTAAAAGTTACAAAAAAAATTACCTAGAAAAGCCACGTTAACAGCCTTTGGTCTCCGCGGACAGAGAATTGATACTGAGGTCACCATTCCCAGCGTTCCCTCAGAACCAATAAAAAGCTGCTTCAAATCGTAACCAGTGTTGTCTTTTCGCAGCGATGAGAGACAATCCACTATTTCCCCACTGGCTAAGACCTGTCGATGAAAACTAAAAGTGGAAACAAATTTGATGGGATGAAAGTGGGTCCAGCCTCTACGGCTGTAGCTTCATACTGGAGATGGTGACCAATAGTCTGCAATGTGAAGTCTGGAATATGAAGCATGCAATGTGAAGTCTGAAATGTGAAGCCTCCAATGGGAAAGCATGCAATGTGAAGCCTGCAATGTGAGCCTGCAGTGTGAAGCCTGCAAGGTGAAGCATGCAATGTGAAGTCTGCAATGTGAAGCATGCATTAGTAAGTCTGCAATGTCAAGCTTGGAAAGTGAAGTCTGCAATGTAAAGTCTGAAATGTGAAGCATGCAATGTGAAGTCTGCAATGTGAAGCATGCAATGTGAAGTCTGCAATGTGAAGCATGCAATGTGAAGTCTGAAATGTGAAGCATGCAATGTGAAGTCTGAAATGTGAAGCATGCAATGTGAAGCCTGCAATGTGAAGAAACAGACTCAGTGGTGGGCTGACATTCATACTGTCACATATACATTTATCTGTAGCCATGTACTTGTTAAATAAGTCAAAAACATTTTTTTTCATCTCCGTGACCTACATATTACATTTCACACACACACACATACACATGCACACACACACACACACATGCACACACACACACTCAACTTTCAGAGGTACCTATCATGTTAATTCTATTTTTACATTTTCAATGTTAAGATATCTTCATGAACTTATTCTTTTATTTTTATTCTCATCGGTTAACACATTGCCATGCTTACTGCTTCCACTCCCAGTACACTCCCATGAAGAGAGCCGTATCTTAGCAACCGTAAACCACCCGCATTGGTGGACACGTTGCCTCCAATATGGCAGCTTCCTTTGGCACCCAGGTCTAACGGCATCATGAGTTCACGCTCGGCCAGATAGTTGTCTAAGGTCTCCAGGATGCAGCCAGACTGGCAGACGACGATGCCTATAGGATACAATACACAATTACAGGAACAAGGCATATGAAGTATGACAGAAGAATTTTAGGTACCATTCCCATAACCCTATCGTACTAGCAGGAACAATCTATCTCTGAGGGGATTCTCGCTAAATTGAAGTCAGTTAAAGCGTGCACAACAGATAATTACCCCTTAGCAGCTTCATAAGGCATGGCAGACATTTAAGCTGCTTAAACTGAATGCAATCTAGTGAGAATCCCCTCAGAGTTAGATCGATCCTGCTAGCATAATAGGATTATGGGAACCCAGTCTTAGACTGTAAACTTTAAACACACTTGGCAGACAATGCAAGCAAACTGTGCTTAATCTAGATCTAAAAAAAAAAAAACAATGTATGCAGACATAGGTTTTGGGAAAGTGCTTTTTTTCTATAAAAAATAGTCACTATTTGAACAAAGTTACTCCTAAATAGCATACTGCTATATATAAAAATGGTAAAAGAGCAAGTGCTATTGTGTAACATGTCATTAGTATAATATAAACTGCCTTTTATTTACAATATTTCAACTATCATAGTATCTCTTCCTTACAACATAAAGTTTAATACACAAAGTTAAATATTGTCAATGAATGAAGTGAATGAATGAATGTACAACAGCAGTTACTGGTTAGGCAAACTATCATTTCTCACCAGAGACTTCATCTAGACTAATAATCTGGTTCATAAGCTGTGTAGAAATAACAATCTCGTCAAAGACCGGGACACTGCCGCCTACGAGTCCTGTATTTCCTCCCTGTGGAACAACCGCTAGATGGCGCTCATTGCAGTACTTCAATATCTCCGCTACTTCTGAGGTTGTTTTGGGTCTTAGAACCATCTGACTGTTACCTACAAAAATTTTAAAAAGACTGGTTACAACGAAGTAACATTTAAAAAGTGTTACAAGACAGGCGTGGACTGAAAAAAATGAGTACTATGGGGTACATGCTTGTGGTACTAATATGTATTGGCAATAAACGTAAATAAAAAGATTATTATGTGATGCTTTTTATATGGCGAACAAAATCATAAAACATTCACAAAAGCAAACCTAACAGTTTTTGTTATATGTGCTAATGTCAACAGTCTGGTCTACTGCTTTTGTGTGGTTATTTACTTATTTATTTACTCCCTTATATTAGGGTGAAAGTTTTTGTATTTCCTCTGGGTTTTTCAAAGTGAATACTTAATAAGCATCGGCCATAAACATGTATAAAACCTTATTATGTGATGTTTTTATATGGCGAACAAAACTGTAAAACATACACAATAGCAAACTAAACAGAGACAGTTTTTGTTATATGTGCTAATGTCAACAATTAAGTCCATTGCTTTTGTGCGGTTATTTGTATTTTTTATGCCTTTATATTAAGGTAATGTATTTTCTCTGCTAATCCAGTTTATATTACTTGCTGAAGTGTGTATTCTGATGTATGCATGTATGTTGCTTTGATTGTGAAAATGAAAAAATATTTTTAAAAAGTATTTTATAATAAATCAACTTTCATTTATCAGATATAATGTAAGAACCCAAGCTTGAGTCTTGCCCCTGCGGGTGTGTGTGTGTACATGTATGTGTGCATGTGCGTGTCTGTGTGTGTGCATGTGTGTATGTGCATGTGTGTGTGTGTATGTGTGTGTGTGTACATGTATAAGGAGGGGGTATTGATGGGTTGTAATGAAGGGGTGGGGGATGCAGGGGAGCAGTTGTGGTAAAAAAGCTCAATCTCTCACCTCTAACAGTCCTCATCCAGTCGATATTATACCCGTCCAGCTCACTGGGGTCTTGCAACACTCTCTGGGGCAGCAGCTTCTGGAAGAAGTCCACATCCTTCTCTGTCAGCGTGGCGTATTTCCCCCTCTGTACGTGGGGGTATCTCACAGACGTCAGCTCCAGCTCCCCCAGACGACAAGCTGAGCCGTGAAGTGACCGTCTTGACAGACAAACATGGTTGATAGATCGAGATATTTTCTCTCTCACCTCCCCAAACGACCTCAACCTCGTCAAGTTACGAAATTGCCGAGTGCACACTCGCTTCATTGCCGAGTCCTTTAAGCCTTAATGATTAAGTTAAAAACCATGTAGCCCCTCTTAAATGTCTGCTGCATTTCGGGTCACCTTCAGAGGACGGGTCTTATCTCGAGACACGTTTAAACAGCTCAAAGATAACAGCGAAGACATCACATCACCTCGGGAAGGACGGAGACATCTTGAATGCTACAGGTGAGATTTCGCCGGGTGTGCACAACACTTGTCTAAGCGCAATATATTATTTTCTCTACTTCTATGGTCTTACTATCTCCTGAGCTGCAGAGAAAACTTAAAACAGACCGCTATATACTATGACATACTCTTACCGTTTCNAGTGCACCACTAGCAAAGAATGACTGATTCACAAAAGCAAACCTAACAGTTTTTGTTATATGTGCTAATGCCAACAGTCTGGTCCACTGCTTTTGTGTGGTTATTTACTTATTTATTTACTCCCTTATATTAGGGTGAAAGTTATTGTATTTCCTCTGGGTTTTTCAAAGTGAATACTTAATAAGCATCGGACATAAACATGTATAAAACCTTATTATGTGATGTTTTTATATGGCAAACAAAACTGTAAAACATACACAATAGCAAACTAAACAGATACAGTTTTTGTTATATGTGCTAATGTCAACAGTTAAGTCCATTGCTTTTGTGCAGTTATTTGTATTTTTTATGGCCTTATATTAAAGGTAATAGGTATTGTATTTCCTCTGCTAATCCAGTTTGTTATTACTAGTACTTGCTGAGATCTGTATTCTGATGTTTGCATGTATACATGTTACTTTGATTGTGAAAAAAAAATATAAAAAAAAAGTATTTTATAATAAACCGAGACTTTCATTTTATCAGATATAATGGAAGAACCAAAGCCTATGAGTCTTGCCCCTGCGGGTGTGTGTGTGTGTGTGTACATGTGTGTATGTGCATGTGCATGTCTGTGTGTGTGCATGTGTGTATGTGCATGTGTGTGTGTGTGTATGTGTGTGTGTGTATGTGTGTGTGTGTACATGTATAAGAAGGGGGTATTGATGGGTTGTAATGAAGGGGTGGGGGATGCAGGGGAGCAGTTGTGGTAAAAAAGCTCAATCTCTCACCTCTAACAGTCCTCATCCAGTCGATATTATACCCGTCCAGCTCGCTGGGGTCTTGCAGCACTCTCTGCGGCAGCAGTTTCTGGAAGAAGTCCACATCCTTCTCTGTCAGCGTGGCGTATTTCCCCCTCTGTACGTGGGGGTATCTCACAGACGTCAGCTCCAGCTCCCCCAGACGACAAGCTGAGCCGTGAAATGACCGTCTTGACAGACAAACATGGTTGATAGATCGAGATATTTTCTCTCTCACCTCCCCAAACGACCTCAACCTCGTCAAGTTACGAAATTGCCGAGTGCACACTCGCTTCATTGCCGAGTCCTTTAAGCCTTAATGATTAAGTTAAAAACCATGTAGCCCCTCTTAAATGTCTGCTGCATTTCGGGTCACCTTCAGAGGACGGGTCTTATCTCGAGACACGTTTAAACAGCTCAAAGATAACAGCGAAGACATCACATCACCTCGGGAAGGACGGAGACATCTTGAATGCTACAGGTGAGATTTCGCCGGGTGTGCACAACACTTGTCTAAGCGCAATATATTATTTTCTCTACTTCTATGGTCTTACTATCTCCTGAGCTGCAGAGAAAACTTAAAACAGACCGCTATATACTATGACATACTCTTACCGTTTATATTTATTTCTACCAATATGGTGTAGCCAATAAATATACATAAAAGAAGCGAGGAACCAACATTACACTTGAAATCAAGATATAGGAATGATAGGACTTATAAATGCGTACGCCATTCCTCTACCAAAGCAAATTAGGCCTACTATACCGGAACATCTAGAATGAACAGAAATACATGTAAGTTAGCTAGTTTTCCTGTGAAGTACGGTGTAGATGGGTGGAAAATGACCCTTGGCTTGGTAGAGAGGCCCATAGGCAGGGGCAAATACAGGATTATTTAATTCAAGGGGGGGGGGGAGGTCTGCGGATGCCCTTGGCGTGTGGTTAGGGGGCGCTGAAGAGCCACAATGACACCCCCATAAATCCGCCACTGCATAGGGTATTATTGTTATCCGCGAAAGTGTGATTTGTGAAGCACGCCATTCCCGTGATTCGTGGATGTCGCTGTTTCCCCGTCTTTCGTGAAAGTCATTACATGTCCTGTGATTCGTGATTTTCAAGATTTTTCATTATCAGGCCCTCCTATTATGTGTGAATTGACAACGCTAGACCAAGCATTCCCTCAATTTATGTTTCTGAAGTCGCTTTCAATGGCCAATTGGTTAGAAAAATATTTTCCTTCTGTTTCATGGCAAATATATGTAGGTTTTTATTATATAACTTGGCTTAAAATTAACGCTACGTGGTATTACTACGTCAAGTAATTCCTGATCACTGGAACGAGCAACAAAGAAATGACGAAATATGCCGCTTCCTATGGTTATAAGAAGATTGTGTGCTTGTTTGTTTCAAGATGCATGCGTACAATAGCTGTGGGATTAAAATGTGCGTGACGAACACATGTTATCCCTAAGTAAGCACTGAGCTTCTGTTATCAAATACAAATAAAGAAACGAAATATAATTTTATATTAGGGCCTATACATAAAATACGTTTGTTTGAAACTCCAGCTAACGTAATAAGTGCGTTATAGGCCTATAACTGTAGAGGCAAGGTCACACCAAATTTCGCTGTTCTTCAACAATCACGGAGGAATTCAAAACTTCCAACAACTGCTACACTATAGCGTGCTCTTGCTATTTCAGTCTTATTTCCACCGATATGGTGTAGCCGATAAATAAACATAAAGGAGGCAAAAGGTCCATGCGAAGAGCCGGAGTATTTTTAAGAGGCACACAGCTCATTACGATTGACACTAATCGTGAACCCCCCAAATTTGAAAAGGACCAATTCAGCAAGTAAGATTTATATAGATAAAGTTTTTCATCATATAGTGAACTTACAATCAGTCTTAACTGTTTATTCTCTGGCGTTGAGCGGAATTTATTAATACAGAAAAGCTGTGAGTACGTTGATAACAAAAGGAGACTAGTCTGTTAATCTGATTGCGTCCTAAGAGAGTCCCCGTGGAGTTTGTGCGCAGTAGCTAGCTAGGCCGATAAAATCATCCACAGAGATGTGAATGCATACAGTGGCCGTTAAACCCTACAGGGGCGGTTCCGAGGGGGGGGGGGGGGGGGGGCAAGAAGCCTGTCATTATTTTTCTGGAAAATGGATCATTTGACGTGCTTCTACTAATTTGAATTAGTTATAATCATGAATAACAACTGCGCCATATACAGAGTGAATAAATATGGTTATTTTATAGCTATTTTTTAAATCTTTTTTTTTCTTTACGCTTTCATGATTTTCAGTCGATAGGATTAAGGTCTAATTTCTCCACTGCGACTCAATTTCATAGCATTTGAAGGCTTTGGATTTGCTTGCAGGCCTTAAAAAACCTATATATTAGTGAATGCTAGGATCGAATAAATTGAACAATTGTTACGTACGATAGATAGACAGGAAATTTGTCAACTTTCCCGGAAAACCGATCCCTTGCTGACCCTAGCTATACATGTGACTCTCTAACAATGCACACACTATCTCAAACCATGACACAAAAGAAAATTAGATTAGATAAGTGCAAGATTTACCAGTGTTAAAGAGACATGTCCATATACAACGTGAAATAGTCAAATTAATTTCGAAATACGGATAGGCCTATTAACACACACACACACACACACACACACACACACACACAAAAAAAAAAAAGAAAAAAAACAGGGATATTTATTGTATCTCATGTGACAGCATGTACCGGTATTTACAAAATTGTACATATACATTACATATAGATTTATGAAAAATATGACAGTAATCTACAACACTAACGATGATGACAATATATTGTTAACCTGACTTAAATTCGAAATAAGTGCAAAAATGAAAAGTGAATTTACTCAAGAAGTAAGCACTACACTGTAGACCAACTAAAGGGTGCTTTCCTAGAGGTTTAGATCGATCTAAAGATTAAGTTTTAGATCGACCTAACTCCCTGGGGGTTCACGCTAAATTGCAGTCAGCCGAGCGGGCACCATAGTTAATTACCCCCTTACAGCTTTTAGTAGGCGGGACAGACTCTTAAGCCGGCCAATCTGACAGTAATCTAGTGAGACTCCCCACAGGGATAGATCGATCTAAAAATCTATGGAAATGGGATGATAGACTAGGTACGCCTACAAGAGTGTGTGCAAATGAGAGAGAGAGAGAGAGAGAGAGAGAGAGATCTCACACAGACAGACTTACACTTGTTGATCTTAGTGAAAAATTATAATCTTGTCTAGAAGAAGGCACTTACATATATGCAATTTCAGTTTTTTTAGTTTTATATTCAGTTGCCCTGTGTTAATTGAAGCATCTTTGTAGCAAAATTGGAAGAATTTGCTCTGCTCGCATAATTTGTTAATTGAATCTTCAGTCTTTTCTATAATGGATACAGCTGCTGCCGCTACCACCCTACACTGTTTACAAATTATCGTTAAACAGAGTATTTGTGGCTTTAATTTTTCTATTGCAAGGGATATCGTAAATGGTTTTCTGTTGACATTTGCTAAAACGTTTATTCATCATTATCGTTTTTTTTCTGTGTATAACAAACAATTGACTGTTATCCCCCAAAAATAATACACGACATCGCCGTCTTGCTTATGCTCGCCATGCTGCTGTTTATCCAAGATTAATGGCTTATTTAGCAAGGTATATATATTTATATGTAATTTTCTCCTTGTTAATTCCTCAGTGCCTACTATCAGACCTATAATGATGGCCATGGAATAGCTAACATGGGTAAACACTACTTGTGTGCTTCAAGTAGCTGCTATTCGATCTCACCTACCTAATAATAAGTTCGTGATCAACTTGTTAGACGTCAAGGCATCGAAGGGACTACTGTAGTTAAATGACCGGGAAATCGCGATGAGCTTTTAATTTATTGAGGTTGGAAAGTGATGTGTGTTATTTTTTAGCCATGTAGGAGAACTAAAACCACGAATATATAAAAACTAAATTCTGGAACTTCTTCGTTAAATATACAACGACGAACTGCCGTGGAGATCACCTCATTTAGTGTCATAGGGCTAGCGTAGTTTTCAGCGCTTTTCACCACCATAAACCATTACACATTGTCTTGATGTTTGCTCCGATTATCGACAAAACATTCAAATAACATTTGATATTTTTACCTCCAAACCACCTTACATTATCTGGAAGATTACGGAGCAGATATTTTAGATAGATTAATGCTATGAACAATACACAATCATGTTTCATTACATATTTGTATCTGGTTACCGCGAATCTTAAGTCACAGTATATATCTACCCTATACCCATATACACGTTTCCCCGAATTTTATAATAATGATAACAACGTAAAGGTATAAAATAACATATAATATCACGTAGAAAGTCTTACTTGTTATAATGATTCAAGTATTAAACTTTTCAATTTCTACACTAAAAAATAGAGCTATACCTGACAGAGCTTTCGATCAAATCCTACGACTACACAGATGAATTTCCATCAGGATTACTTGTTATAATGTGTAATTATTATTATCATCTATGACAGATCCTAATGTGTATATATGAATGTGTGTGTGTGTGTGTGGGGGGGGGGGGGGGGGGGGGGGGGGGTCCCTTCCTACTGTAAGCTTCCGCGGTCCCCCTTTTCCTTTTAAGGTAACGTGACTGTGCGTTATCTTTTGGCATCTGTATTATTTAATACATGTACGTGTAGCAAAAGGTGCACATATATCATACAATAAATATTCGCCGATGATCATACACATCTGTGTGTATAGAAATGATATATTCTGTCCATCTCACTATTGTGCATTCATCAATATATCATGTATTTTACATTGTTAAATCATAGCCATTGTACCAAATGTGCTAGCATCAATAATGGATTAATAGAAATAATAATACTATTATATAAAGCTCTTCCTTTTGACGAATTTCCTTCCCCATATTCACAATGATTGATTCTTGGTTGGTCACCTTTTTAAAGGGATAGCAACTGTTCACAAAGAAAAAGAAAAGGGATTTTCATGGGCTAAACGACCAATTTCCCATACTTACCATTCCGACATGAAAGTTAGTCCCTGACTTTTTTAAATAGTTTTTTTAATAGATTTTTACAGAGGATAGCCATCTGTGGAGGTCACATGGACCGATGTCAAGAACAAATTCCAGAACAATTTCGAGGATTTCAATAACCGCCATTTGAGTGGTGACATAGAGCTAATGATATTTCTAAGAGTTGTTACAATGTAATAATTGTGTTACAATGTAATAATTGTGAAATATGGAATCCACACGATGAATTGTTACCACTTTAACATGTAATTAAGTAAAACGTTGCACTCCTCGCTTGCGGGAATGATCGAGTAGTGTAAATTAAGAGGAGTTTATTAGTGATGATAGACAATTAAACAAATCTGCAAGTGATAAGCGCGACCATATTCATGTCTATAGCAGATGTATATTATAAACATATGCGATCTCAATACTACAGTTTTTCAATTTAAAGGCAGCACTGGGTCGTTACTCAAAATGTCCAGAATACCCATCATACAAAGCTGCAGGCGCATGCGCGTTTGGTTGCCCTCCTAAACTTTTTTGAGCTGTACCAGTAAATCCAGGGGTTCAATACTGCACCTATGCAGTTGAGGGAGAGGAAGAAAGATCTAGAAAAATAAAGGTATTGATTTCTGAAAGATGATAACTCAATTTTCCCCATGAAAACATTGCTAGTACACGGTTTAGACGTGTGGTTACTTAAGAGATCTTTTGTTTAGCTTTTTATCATTTCTAAACTGCAACCACATCTAGGTTAATGTACATATCTTTTCTGCTATGGTTCTCAAATCTTTTTTTCAATTTATGATCTTTTTCAGCTGCAAGATTTAAAAAGAAAAAAATTCGATAACAAAATATAAAGAAACCCTGGCATAAAACATATCTGTCAATTTCATAAGATGAAAACGTACAGGTGAAACCTTTTTTTTTCAGATGGATTTTGCCCATTTTGATTAACATAATTGATGCGCCATGAACTAACCTGATGTATATGAGCTGGGCAGTGACTCCGCGCTTGAACTTCCAGGCGCCAATGACGATTGGAGGGAGATAGAGGATTAACCAGACAAACAACACCCAGGCGAACGTTTTAGCCACCAAGATGTCATTTCTCTGCTGCGGCACCTGATGGACATCGGGCACTTGCTGGACACTGGGCAACTGATGGTCATCGGGCACCTGCTGGACATCGGGCACCTGCTGGACAACGGGCACCTGTTGGACATCGGGCACCTGCTGGACATCGGGCACCTGCTGGGCATCGGGCAATCTTCTCTGAGACACCGGCTCCTCCAGCGGCATAGTTTTGTCCGCCCCCTGGTGAACAGCTTGAAATCCTGTTGGCTGTGCCCCCAGCTGTTCGAGGTCATTACTCTGATGCCCTCCACCACTCTGGCCCTGAGCATCACTTGGCAGAATCGCCTGCAGGTAGATGATTTCATTGGGATCTTGCCCATGGCCTTCGTGCGTCTCCACTGCAGAGTGTGTCACTCGCGAATACTTCCTAACGTGGCAGTATATACCGAGGTAAGACCCTAGGATTAAGAGGGCGCTTAGGCCAAATACGGGGAGGAATAACTTGTAGGTAACGACCTCTTCCGTGTTGGGAAAATACTGCCTGTCGTCGTCGGTACATATATAAATAAGAGCTTTTGAATAGAAAGTGGCAGCTATGGCCAATGCCAGCCCTACAGCCGCGCTGACGGCAATGCTGCTGAATGTAAGCCATTTGAATAGTTGCCTCCGCTGTATGGGATGCTCTGTAACGAACTGCATCAAACGCAGTACAGAAATGGCACCGAACAGGCAGACATTGGTCACATTCGTGAAAACGGTAACTAACGACAGCACGTGGCAGTCTCTCGGGTCCAGAGCTCTGTGGTTCCAGAGGTTTCTATGTACGTGAAGTGGTGTCCCGAAGATACATTGAAGAATGTCCATTAATGAGGTGCAGGCTACCAGTATGTTAACATGCGTCCAGAATAGGCGTTTCTTTGCTATTGTTAGAATTACGCACATGCTTCCAGGTATTCCCACCATGATGGATAGTAACATAATACTACAGTTGACCACACGCAGCTCTAATGGAAAGTTGGTGGAATTTCTCAAAGAAGAGTTCTGTACATTAACGAGATTGTTTATGTACACAGATAAGTCCTCTAGACTGGATGTGTTACTAGCCATGATAGCGTTTTATCACTTGGACTGAGCGAGAAATTCCATTGAATGCATTACATATGAAGGAATCATTTATTTTTCTACGTCATGATTATGATTCGGTTACAAGTTACTTGCATTTTCACAGATGGGCATCAATTGGCGCCACAAAATTGTGGAATTTTACTTCATTTTAAGCAATATTTCGATTTGTGTGGCTACTTGCCTGAGATAGACATCCTCATACGGTTACTGTGTTCACAGCCAGCCCGTCCTATTCAACCTAATCCATTTTTAGGCATATTCCTTAACGCAGCTTTGGGAGTTTGATAAAGTTTGCCTGTATAAACCCCTCTGTTGTTAAACAACTTTCATTTTACTCCATGCTTAGTATTATTTTTATCCTACATCTCCATTATTTTGGAAAAAGACGGCCTCTGTAACCCCTTTGTTGCTAAAATGCTCCCGTTTTACGCCATGCCAGATTCTAGCATCGGGACTTTGTTAAATATCACTCAGTCTCCTCTGTTCAACTAAATTTCTCATTTCACACTTTCCCGTATACGTAGAAACCGACAGGTACATGTACATCATCCAATAGTCCACCACGTCTGTACCATACAGTGTATACAAAGAAGATGTCAATTTTATACAGCACAATACATTGTTACTAAGTGGTGATAAGTCGCACTTGTAATCTGAACAACCAATGGTGTGATGCATGCACGGCGATAATTACCTCCACATCCAATTTTTCAGCGTCTCAGCTTTCCAAGGCATAGTGTCTTATATTTTAAAAGCCTTAAAAATTATGCTTCTTCTATACTCTGTGTAATTTTATTTATTTTACATGTATTTTGTCTAATTTAGTTTGATTAATACTTATCTTTTATTATTCATGTCTTAAAGGTGTTTACAATCAGTGAATCTTTTGGTGACATACATGTTCACGAGGCAATGCTATTCCTTATTAGTCACAAAAATAAAACGTTTCTGCTTTATATAAGTACATATGTAGCGCAGCTTGTGAGGGGGTCATAAGTGACAGCAGCAGACGAAGACAATGTTGCTGTAATACGTAGACAACGGGGATGAAAAAATTGCTTATTATTCTCATGAGCTGAAGCCCGAAGGGGTGGGGGGAGAGGGGAGTACCCCCTTGCTTTTATTCAGTCACGCCAGTCATATAATAAGCACAGTGAGCGGGTGACTACATGGATTTCCCCCACCCCGTCTTATATATTTCCTGAATGATTAACCTCCAACCTATTTTCTTTCTACTCGCCTGAATAAAAAGATATTCATTATAACAATAAATATGTAAAGCAAAATGCCAAACAAAGCCGTCAAAACTAGTTTCTGTTAACCGCATTCAACCGGAAAAAATACCTTTGCTGGTTTTTGTACAAAATACATGGGCGTAACTAGGAATACGCACGGATGCACTGTGCGTACAATTTTTTGGCCAACCATGATATTATTTTATATAAATTTAGTGTATTTTTCACGGAATATAAAAGAAAATCCTCTGCTTATGAAAGTCACCTGTATGTACAAATCCTCTGTATCAATTGTATAGGCACAATTGTTCTGCCCCCCTCCCGTCTTGCAAACTGAAGTAAACAATGCCTGTAACCTTAACAAGTCCTATCTTAATCGTCCATCTAACTGGAACTTCCTTTACCTCTTAATTGGAGGGTTCAGTGGCCCTCAACTCTTCTGTACCCTCTTTCTTGAGAATATCGTACGCATTCTCGCTGGCGATATTTATCTCAGGTAAAAATCTGCCTGATTGTTATTTTCAAAGAGCAGCTCCCGCAACCCTTGGGGCACTAGATAAAATCTGGACACCAGGTTTAAGAAGGAGCTAGAGAAACAAAGGAAGAATTTTTCCTGCAAAGCTTCAAAGAATTTTGACACGGACTTGACCCAGCTTACCTCTCCAAAAGTAACAGGGTGACATGGGCAATTTTTACAAACAAATAATAAACTTAGATGTATCAGAGCTCTGTCGTGTCGTACAATTGGTTGTTTTTGGAAGCCATGCATCCGCATGTAAGGTGAATGAAACCGTATGTTAGTTCAACTCAGAGGTGGATCCAGGATTATTCGAAGGGGTTCCACATATGCGAAGCTAGCCTCCTTTTAAATAAATATACCGTTCTGGGTAGTAAGAATATTAATTGCGAGAATATTTCTGACTAAATGATGATTTTATTATTAATGGAAATTAAGCTGCGATGTGTGGTACATATGCTGTCTACATTTTGCTGGGAATTTTAAAAATCTGTGCGTACAATTTTTAAAGGTCTGGTTACGCCCCTGAAATAGTTTCCCTTTTCAGATCTCGCGTTGAGGCTATTACTTGTGCTTCATATTAAACGCAAACAGCGCAGCTGGCGTTCATAACAGTGAAGGACCCTCAAAACAAATGACGTCTACGAACCAATGATGAAGGATATTGTTAACCTTTATTTATTGACCTACATACATTCTTTTGTAATGCAGATAAATCTTTAGCGTTCAGTGACTTAATTAAAGGGATAATAACTCTTCGTTTTGGCCAAAAAATGAATTTTCCTGCTGTAAACAACAATTTTCCCATACTTACCAATGGTTAATGAATCCATTTTTACATTCAGAGTTAGTCCCTGGTTTTTTTCTAAAAAGTTTGGTTTTTTGTTAAAATCTCTTAAGAGATTATAACAGAGTATAGCCATCAATGGAGGTCATGTATTCTGAAGACAAGCTCAGATATCAGAATAATAGCTATAACTGCTGTTTTTGTCGCATACAGAATATATTATATTTCTGAGTTGTTCACAATGTTTTTATTGTGAAATATGGACCTCATACGAAGAGTTATTATCCCGTAAGTATCATTGACGCACAAGCCATCTTACGGGGGAAGACATAATTGCGATTTTGGAGTTAAATTTTTAAAAAATCTGTTTTTCAAATTTCTACGTTAGCTTAGCACTCACCCTTATACATCGCAACGAAAAATATAAACGCCGATATTTTATATTTTCGAGGGTATTTTTATTGTTTTAAATCAGCTCAAAAATAAATGCATTATTGAGTTATTAGGCGCAGGAAAAAAAACCCAACTCATTTTTGGCATCTGGATGATAATAAAGGTTTACAACACCCTTGGGGACATGCAATGCCGCATTTCGGGAAGGATCAGGTTAAAAAAATAGCATACACAACATGTAAAGTAAAATAGCGTCCGAGGCTGGCGCTGTACGGGGTACTGTATTACGCCTGCGCTATCAATCAAATACCAAAATAAAAGAGAAATAAATGGACATGCGAATTGTTTTTTTTTTCAGAAGTAGAAGGCGTAATTAAGGGTTCAATTTACTAACATGGTGGTAATGTATGATAAGTGATATATCCGCAGACATATTTTCCAAGAAATTGGTTTCTGGGAATTCATGTAATAAAGTCACTCCCTGCCTATAAGACAGCATGTTCTGGCACGTTGTTAATTGGGGCCTGGAATACTGTGTATCTTTTTAAGCCCTGGTCACTTGATTGGACGTAATAGTCGACTATCTACTCCACACAAGTCTAGACTTTTAAGTCTCACAAAAACAAGGCATTCCGAAGATTTTTACCACCATTGTGCCCTAAGCATTACTGGGAAAGAGTAAACGTATTTTTAAATTTTATTTTTGTCTGGATGTGTGGGATGAGAAAATATTCTTGCATCCCCAGTTAAGGCCTGAATCCGTGCACATTGCACGTACAAGACAACGTAACATTCACCTTGTGCATATATGCCCCTTTATTCGTTGGCATAATAAATTGAACCGTAAGACATAAAATTCACCAGTTAGATCAAGATTTCTAAGGGGGCTTTCAGAATGAGAAGAGCCAAGTGCTAGCTGGTCCACGGCCTAAATATGGCGGACCTACATGAAAGGAAGGCCGGTTAATCCTGTAATGATCTCTCCGCCTCTCACATGCCTCCCTATGCGTCGTCCCTCAACCGGTCGAATTGAACCGAAATTTAATTACAGTTACTGTGCCCCTGCAGGGAGGATGAGTGGGGAGGCGTGAAAGAGGTGGAGAGACCACTACAGGCTTAAGCGGTCTTCCTTTCATGTAGGGTCTGCCATATTTGAGCTTGGACCAGTTGATACTTGGATATTCTATTCTGAACGGGCTCCAACAGCTGTAACTTAATGTGGATCAGGTGTACATACAGCTTGACTCTGGGGTGTAGATAGTGCTGTTTCAGTTGGTCAGTAGTCGATTACTTTATGCTGAATGCAGTTTGAATGGAATTTTGCTAGATAATTTCTATGTACTGATATATATATATAGAGAGAGATATAGATAAATAGATAGATAGATAGTGCTGTTTCAGTTGGTCAGTAGTCAATTACTTTATGCTGAATGCAGTTTGAATGTAATTTTGCTTAGATAATTTCTATGTACTTATATATATATTGGCATCTTTGAGTAAATATATTTACATCAAGTACATATTTATACTTTTTACACATATACAATGGTTTTAGAAATATAATTTTACAGAGGTTACATTACCCTGAATGAGAATCCAGTATTTCATATCTTACATATCACATACTGAAACTTCTTTGCATATTTATGTGTTGTTGACATCTTTGAGGGAATATAACTACATAAAGTGCATATTTTTACATATATCCAATGCTCTTGCAAATTTAATATAATGTTACATATTAAAACATCCACCTTGAATAATAACAACATAATTAATGAACCTATATACAAACACAATAAATTATTAAACTATGACAGTGAAAACTGAGTGTATTATATCATATGTTACATATTGAAACATCTTCCCAGTGGTGGATTTGGGGGGTGTCAGGGGGTCCTGACCCTCCTTTCGATTCACTATATATATATATATATAAATATATATTCATCTGATGTCAATATCTATGGTAATAGACCATAGGTTCTTAGTCCTTGTTGACCCAAAGTGCATAAAAAAGCCTCTCACACAAGTAAGGAATCTTCCATCCCTTTTGCCAATGGCTCTTCACAAGATACCTCCTACTCCATGATTCTGTAATCTCTAATCTCATCCTCTACATCCTGGTAATCTCATCCTCTACATCCTGGTAATCTCATCCTCTACATCCTGGTAACCTCATCCTCTACATCCTGGTAGTCTCATCCTCTACATCCTGGTAATCTCATCCTCTACATCCTGGTAATCTCATCCTCTACATCCTGGTAGCTAACTTCATCTGCCAGACGCCAATGTTGGCATTGTCTGAGGACGTGTTTCAAATATCTAATTGGTTGTTTTTCAGGGTTGCTTGCAATGGTCTTTGTACAGGCACTTTGTGGATTTTTTTTTTTCTGGCATTAATTTCAAGCACTGTAATCTCATGATCTGGTACCATGGCATCTTGATTACAGTAATCTAAAATTCTTCCAATATCAATATTAAGTGCCTCAGCAAATTGGATCCCATTCTGTCTAAGTTTCTTATACTCCATTTCACTCCTAAGCCCATCCTAGGAAAGAAATATAACAAGCCAGTTAAGTAGTTTGTGAGGACTGGTCATTTTTACACTTTATCGTAAACTTCAATTTGGGTACAGCGCCTTGCTGGATGCAAGCAAATCTTTGCATTGAAAAGCAAAATATATGCAAATTAAGATATAAATTAAGTATTCCTTTTTATACCTTTTCATTATATTTCACTTGGATTTCGAAGAAATAGATTTGCTGAGGAGTAATTTATAGATACTAAAGAGGTATACACAATATAAAATAACTGAAACCAAAACATAATATCATACCGTATATTTAATTGTAAAATTACACAAAAGCTGATTCTTTCATTCAACCAAATGGTCAATTACCTTGACTTCATAAATCAAATATTCTGGAATGTCTCATTAATCCAACAGAGATGGTTTTCTAATTTGAGCTGTATGCCAATCCTAAGAATAATTCTTGTAGGTTAAAAAATAACAAGTGACAATTTTCTTTTCATAACATATGTGGTGGCAGTACACAAAGTTTTTTTTTTCAATTTTGATGCAATATAACATAATGATAAATGGTATAATAGCCATCAATTTTTAGTTTTCCAATATGAAAAACATTTAGAAAATTTGGTTACCATTTGGTTCCATGCCTGTGGGGGTTCTAAATCCCACAATGAAAATGCCAAAATATGAAAAATGAAAATTTCAAAAAGAAAAAAAAAAAAAAAATCAGGCTGCATTATTTGAGAACTGTATTCCTTTTTTTTAAGTTTAAGAATCAAAAGTAACATGGTTTTTACAAAGGTTTTCTTTGATTTTGATGCAATATTACATGATGCTTAACAGCATAATCACCACCAATTTTATTTATCTACTGCAGGTAAGATACATATTAAGAAAATATGACTAGCAAAGGTTTTCAAGCATATGGAGGTTCCAAGACACACCTTGAAAATGCTAAAGTGTGAAAAATTAAAGCAATAATAACTCTTTTTTGGCCAAAAAATGAATTTTCCTGGAGTAAACAACAATTTTCCCTTACTTACCAATGGTTAATGAATCCATTTTTACATTCAAAGTTAGTCCCTGTTTTTTTTTTCTAAAAAGTTTGTTTTTTTTGTTAAAATCTCTTAAGAGACTATAACAGAGTATAGCCAACAATGGAGGTCACGTGATCTGAAGACAAGCTCAGATATCAGAATAATAGCTATAACTGCTGTTTTTGTCATAAAACAGAATATATTATATTTCTATGAGTTATTCACAATGTTTTTATTGTGAAATATAGATCTCATACGAAGAGTTATTATCCCTTTAAAGTTTCAAAGAAAAAAATTATAGAAAAATTAAGCAATCAGACTGCTTTTCCAAATCTGGCTGCATAGTAGGCTTATCAGTCTTACTTGAAAAGTGTTAGCTGTATTGCATATAGTTCAACATATGCTGAAATAAACATGCATCAATTTTGGAAGAATGATTTGATCAAGACTATTTTGGAAATGGACCTTTATTTTACTAATATCCATCAGTTCTGCAGTTTAAAAGACAAAAGTCTACATGGTTTTCCACTCAGAGTGTCTGTTCATAAAAATAGTGCAAACTAGAAGAAGAAAAAAATTACACCGTGGAAAATCCAAGTATGAAAACCAAGGTATCAAGGGATTTTCAAACAACATGATACAGAAAATCAGTAACTTAAAATGATTTTTTCAAATTTATATTTCATGAGTATGTAAAGTTCTTTGATAATTTACCTCCAGCAACACTTGATAATGTCTTGGCAGGTGGGGTAACACTATGCTCCTGTTAAATAAAAGAAACCCAGTGAACAGATACTTAGCTTATCTATTTATTTACAAAACAAATGCATTTCACAAAGATACACGTAATATTCATGTACACAGTACAAGTTATCACTGAGGTGCACTCCCATTACATATTTACATGACTTACCTTCTCACTTGAGCCTGGCATAAACCACAGTCTGTACACTGAATCCTCTGGCAACCCACAGGTTGTCAGATCAGTCTCCTTCGGATCTATTACCATCAGCTCCTCTCTGACCTTTGGCTTTCTTGGGTCCCTGACACACCATTTGAGCTGCAAATGTGGGCTGACAGTCTGCTTAACTTGCTGAATTTGCATCAAAACATGGTTCTTCCACTTAGCATATGCCCCTCGGATTGTTCTGTCAAACTTTGTCTTCGAAGGATATAAGGGAATCAGTTCGATGCAAGAGGATTTTGTTGTCTTTCTCAAAGCACAACGTGCTCCTCTGCGTGGATCAATTGCATATACAGCATAATCATAGTACAGCTCATTTTTAATGAGGAAAAAGTCACCTCTTCTTCTTAAACCTTTCCTAGCTGGAGATGTGTCATTTTGGACTAATTTCGATGTAAGCCGATTAAACAGCAAATGTGGCATAAAGTTCTCTTTCCCTTGTATAAATAGTGTTCCTTCACTGCCAACCCCAGATTCTGGATTCTTGCATATCTGGAGTAAGCTGGGCACATAGAACTGTCGAGAAGTAGGCTTTTCTGTTGTACCTGGCTTGACGTCCTGTTCCAACAGAATGTTGAATTGTACCATAACACCAATTACAATGGGCTTCAACTCGCTGTCAACTCCCCATAGCTCATCCAAAAGTCTTTCATCTAAGATGCCCCTCTTTAATGCAGACCAATATGGAGTCCCTTTGGTTTTGACATGGTGTTTATCAACTGCTATAATAGACCTGAATGCATCTATCAGCCATGTTGGATTCAAAATGACAGTGTCTGAGAGATCATCAGTCTGAAAGTGCATAAGATCTCCAATGTCATGATGGAACTGGAGGAATGACTTCAGCTCAATGGCATCCTGCATTCCAACTTTAAGAGCTAAATTTTGCAGCTCCTCATACCTTATCCACTTTTTTCCTCGTTTCTCAGGTGGTCGTCGTAGCTGAAGCTCTTCTTCTAATCTAATCCATCTAATTGGATTCTTCTCTCCCCAACATTTTTGGCTTTCAGCAATTTTCATAACATATTGACGGAGATCAGATATTTCAGGATCTTCATCTTGACATGTGTTGTCAATTGCAAAGAAACGAGGATCAACATGCACACCACTTCTCTTCTGTTGTATATGCTGCCGCAATTTCCCAAAGTACGCATTTATTTCTTCTTCATGCTGTAAAAGAATAGGAGAAACAAATACTTTTAAAATTGCAAGCTTCAATCACATTTCATTAAGTAATATGTTATAGCTGATTTATTAAAACAGTGCAAACTCAATTTTCATTCAATTTTCATCAGTACTTATACCTACCCTTTCTATGGGAACATTTTCCAGGTATTTGTCTTTATGCGTGCAAGCGATGATTATTCGGGGGGACAAAATCCCATCTTCACTCATGTCTTGCCGTAGTGCATAAGTATGGATTGCGTCTATCCAATAATCAGTGAAGTCTGGAAATATATCAGACAAATTTCAAAAGGTCCTTTACTATCATTTTTTGCTGTTTGATCTGCTTGAGTATAGAAAGCTGTCTGATTAAATTGATGAATTATGAGTATTCTAAGAAATGAAATGATTCTATTTCAGATCATTATTGTCGACTCTTTTTAACTACAATTGATATTTCATATGATTTTATGAACCCTTTCCGCCATAACACTTGTCCAACCTGCTAGCTGGTATATAACAAAACAATTAGCAGTAAACTAGTTTTATGAACCCTTTCCATTAAAACACTGAGTACAACTGATTGTAAATTATAAACTAAATGATTAACAATTGTGAGCTGGTGGATGCCTTACCAAGAATAGTTCCTGAGAAGTGTTCAGCACCATGCCATTGGTCGTCAAGCCTGTCTGTTAAAGCAAGGCTCATATCAATGGCAAGAATGTAAATAGCTCTGGAAGAAAGGAATGTGTGGTGGGTGTTGTAATACACACTTTGCCCTCCAAAATCCCAGACTGCTAGACGAGCTGGTGGATTTTCAATGTCGTACGAGCTTTCTGTCAAATGTGTTAAGACATCAGGCGGGAGCTCCATACTCTCCTCTGTTTTTAAATAGGACAAAGCCTCCTTGGAACTACTAGGGCTGGGCTGATGTTCTAAAAATATAAATGTACACAGTTTACATATTTCAGTATTGAAATGAATACACAAAAATTTAATCATATAGTTGTATGAACTACAAGGTTTTACATGTTGATGTGCTGCCAATGTTCTTATTTATATTATGTATTACTTGAACAACTGAGGAGCCTGATCTGTCATTGCATGTTGATGGCAGTTAATTATGGACTAAGACAATTGCAACACATTTCTAAGGGTGCATTCCCAGAGATTTAGATCGCTCCAGAGATTTAAATTTAGATCAACCTAATTCCCTGGGGGTTCACGCTAAATTGCAGTCAGCTGAGCGAGGATCATAGTTAATTACCCCCTTACAGCGTTTAGTAGGCGGGACAGACGCTTAAGCCGGCTAAGCTGACAGTAATCTAGTGAGACTCCAGTCAGGGCTAGATCAATCTGAAGTCTAAGATGTGAAAAAACTACTGTAGTACCCCTTTCCTTCTCTTGTGATACTAAAATGTGTCTTTCTGTCGATGAAGTTATCTCATTTTCAGGCTTTGGAGCAACTTGCCATAAAAAGAGAGAAACATCTTAAAGAAATCATAAACATTGCAATTTAAGCACCACTTTTGGGTCTCTTCCATTCATTCTTGTGCAGTGTGTGCATCTTTATGCATAATCCACCAAAACCTATAAGATAAATATCTCAGATAACTATGCAACTTCTTATCCTTACACTATGTCATAATTCTCATATGCTGCATTTTTAATGTATTTGCATGGATTTCTTTTTTTTGTTTTTGTAAAATGTTTGATTAGCGAACACTCATTATTTCATATACCTGTTATAATTTCCTCTTGAATAACACCAGACTGCTTTTCTGGAGGCTTTGATGAAGCTTGTCAAGAGAAAAAGTAAAATAGTAATGTATGTACAACATTGATATAACAAGATAAGGTGATGTTGGTAAATTACTGATTCAGTGTTTTTTGTTACAATCAGTATGCATTTTGATCCATCACTACCGTTCCCACCAAAAGTGGGTTATTGTGCAATAGTTATCTAACCAACAAAAAATAAATAAATAAATAAATAAATATAAAACTTAATAAATAAATAAATAAATAAATAAATAAATAAATAAATAAAATGGAAACAGACTAAGGATTATTTCTAAAAAGGCATCCTGACACAAAGAGACCATCACAATTGGGGTTCTTCTACAGAGAACTTCAGGATGACATTTTAGGACGGTATAGGAACTTTTGACTTCAGCTAACTCATGTTCCTGCAAGTTATTTACCACTACATCTCAGAGTACTTACATTTCTCCACTTTCTCTGATGTTGGTGCATTAGTTGCCTCCACAACTTGACCACCTTTTAGCTCTACAGTAATTCATTCAAAAATTCAAATTAATTCAATGTTCATTAAAAGGATTCCAAGAATATATGCATTTCATCGTATTTTTAATATTATCTTACATTGTATATATATATATATATATTCTTTTTTGATTTACTATTTCTTGTTTCAAATTAGCAAAATGTTTCTGCAGTTAATCATCAAGGCACTATTACCAATACATGTTCTAGTTCTAGTAGATAATTGTACACATACTACCGTACCTGCATGACTTGCCCGGATTTCCCCGTGTATCTTTCTTGTGTTAACAGCAAGCAAATGTGATATTGCTGGCCCATGACACTCTACAGATTTAAACATTTTATTATTTGTCATGAAATACATATTTATATACAAAGGCACATGAAATGATGAACAAGTAGAAAATATATGCTGAATATTAAGATTACTGCAAATAAATGATAAACAAGGAGTTATTAAAAGAAGTGTCCTTAAATTGTCCATTAAAATTAAGATTTAGGTGATAAATTAATTTTGATATTGAAACATTTTTTTCTGTCTGAATTGCTACAGTTATTCTTACCAGCTTCATCTGAATTCCAACCCTCCTTTACAAGAACGTAGTCAGTTTCTATACCATTAGTGATTGGATCATTCTCTTCATCATATTCTTGTCCGAGTAGCCGCTTTCTCAGGCGTGTTTTACCTGCACCGTAATGGCCTAGCAGCATCACCCTTGCCCTGTTCACTCTTTCAAAGCCATCCTTACATGCTCGTTGATATGCTTCTTGCAGTAGTGGGTCTTGTCTATTGATTTCCTCTGAAAACTGATCTGAAACATTAAAGCTGCATTTTAAGTCATAGTTTTGATACAAAACCCAAATAAATGTCACAATATTGTTTCAAATACAGACTGGATATTTAAAATGAAATATACCAGATATAAAGGCATGCCTATAAAAAAACCACAAGGGGAGAGTAAAATAAGCGTTGCTATGAGAATGAGTAAAATGTTATGTTCAATAAATAATGCACTACGGGATTGTTCACCCGTCATTCCAATAGCTGGTTCCAGGTTAAAAGATTGTCACAAAAAATAAACCTCCTAAGTCATCATGCCTTGTAAATTTGTGTAAAAACAGTTATATAACAGTGGCGGAATAGAGGGGGTGGGGGTGGGGGGTCAGGGCGGTCCTGACACCCCCCTCCCCCTTCGGTTTCTGAAAAAAAATAACACTGATATTCCCCTCCTGGAATTAGAATTTTGACTAGCTAATTTATAGTTCTTATCTGTTCCCAGTGGCACTGTTTGCCCTCCAAAACATTCCAAGGGGCCAAGGGTTGGCTTTGCATCAGAGGCTTGTCATTCCTGAAAAGTCCACCCCCCCCCTCCCCTTTAAATAATCCTGGTTCCTTCCCTGTATAATTATATTTGTGTCCCTTTTGGAAATAGTTTTGATAGTTTAACATGGCAGTTATCAGTGGCATACCATCTAAAATGCACCGTTACACGTAAAATGCTAATCGAAGGAAATGAATTTTCCGGCAAGACAATCATTTTCCCCATCGTAAAGATTGAAGAATTACCGTATTCACTATACAAGTTTCTCTCTACATACAGTTTTACTAACACCTAGCTGTGTGGAAAATGATTTCATGCTTAAAATGTTAAAACTGAAATAGAAGCAAATATATTTATGGTTAAAACCATTGAAAAACTGTACCCTCTACAGACCAAAATGACCGTCTATCTATATAGCTTTAGATCTAGACACATATCTGTGAACATCTGTAAAAAATCTATCTGTCGCCCTGGTAGAGGGTAGAAAAACTGGTAAAATTACAAAATATTTAATAATAATAATAATAATAATAATAATAATAATATCAGTCCACAATTGATACATTTTTCTCACCTCCTTTCTGTTGAACATACTTGAATTTCTTCACAGCACCATTTCTTTCTCCCACCACCATTTGGCCAGCAGGGCTGATTTCTACTGAATTGGGATTCTTCAACCCATCATCCTTAGTGACAATGTATCTGATAAACTGTCCCTTTGGACTCAGTGCCACTATACTGTGGTTATCCATGTCGGCATAGAAGATGTGACCATAGCTGTCTGTGCACACTCCATGTGGTAATCTCGGCTCATCATCAGCACTGCCTTCTCTTGTGAAACACTGGTACAGATGATCACCAGTAGGTGACAGCACAAGTACACATTGTCCCAACCAGTCTTGTATCACAATGTTCTCATTCAAACTGCTTACTGTGATATACTCTGGTTCCTCACACATACTGAGGGAAATAGTGTTCAGGAGCTGTCCACTGTCTGCATGGAATGTGAAGATGGATTTCTTTCTCATGTCACAAACCATCACATGACCTTTTCTGTTCAGTGTAATACCCCGTGGATCCTCCAGTAGACCCTGACCCATGGTTGTCACCTGCTGACCTCTGGTGGAGTACACTTGGACACATCTGTCACCCCTAGATGTTATATACAGGTGACCAGTCTGTGACACAGCCACATCATATGGAATTTTTACTTCAATGTCAAACTTAAACTGCCCTTTATGCGTGAATACTTTTGTTCTGTCATGTTCATTATCCACAATGAACAAGTGTTCCTTATCTACGGCTAGCCCATATATGCCAATTCTTCTCTCATCTGTCTGTTTTACAGCACTGAAGGAATGCACACATTCTGCCTTCTCTAAGAATACAAGATGATTTGGAGCTGATGTTGGATTTGTTTCCTGTCCAGCTAATGGAGGTTGTGTCTGTACTGTCACCTGTCCTGAACTTGGATTTACACCTCGTCTAGACTGCCCTAACATGGCTTCCATTTCGAAAGTATATCGTTCAATTTCTCAGTCACAATAAAAGTGTCAGCGAAAGCTTAGCTTTGTGTTCACTTCTGGTGCTGCAGCTTGGAGATCACAGTAACAAAACACTTGCTCCATATACCTACAATTAGTCGGTCGGATCATATCTCTTTCTTTGTCAGATATGTTTAGCATTTTCTCACAATCTCTGTCCTGTTACTACCTGGTAACAGTAAGGAAAATGGCGCTTGTTTATCACATATAACACTGACTTGCTTAGGAGAAAGGACTGGACATGACACAAATTGGCAGTAACGACACCATAGGCCACGAGAAACAAAACAGCATCACAGAGCAGTGGATGATAGATGGCGCAGCGAGTTCAGGTACCAGTAGAATGTCAATCTTTAAACAGGTGTCTGCAAGGAGTAAAGATTGTGCTGAAAGAATAACAACAGCAATGTCAACAATAAAAATAATGATATATAATTCTTGAAGACAGTGCAAACGACACTTAGCCGCAAACTAGAAGACATTTAAGTGTGATTACTATCAGACGAAAGAGGTCCCTACTCCTTCCCAGCAGGGGATCAAACACAGCCACACGTGCCTATCACCTAATAAGGGGTTAGTGGTTGAACACTTCTGATTTGCACCCTCTTGTAACTGTTACCAAGGCCACTATAAATGGACATTTACTAGATACATGTCCTGGGATTCTTTATTGATACACCTTCACAAATAAGGTACAATCAAAGACATTACATCTAACTATAACAGTACAAACAAGTAAATGAATAAATATATATGACTTCAATGTTTACATGTAGAACAATACCAATAAGTTAGTTTATAAAAAAAGATATATATATGAAATGTATAATGATAATCTATAGGTGATGAATTTGAATAAATACACTGGAAAGAGTACAATGTATTAAGAGAGGACCTGTTCTCTTTGTTGGAAGCATCTATTTACAACACACACAACCATTCTAAGAATATCTATGTCCTGAGCACCCATAAGAAAATTAAACAGTTCATTATTGCTGAGGTCGCCTAGGGGTATCCCTCTGAAGGGATCACATATTGAATCATATGGTTTGCACTCTAGCAGGAGGTGGAAGTCATCTTCTACTTTATTTGAATCACAAAGTTTACAAAATCTCAACTCTGCAGGGATTTTTGGCTTGCAGTACCTGCCCCATTCAATAGAGAGATTGTGGGCGCTCACACGTAATTTGCAGAAGTTATTTTCTGGGGCCATATGTGGGTGTAATTTTAACACACAAATTCCTTCTTAAATTCAACATGGGTTCTTAGTTTATTATCACTACCCGTTCTGCTCATCAATGTAGCCCACTGGTCCTGATATACAGAGTGCAGAGACTTTTTGGTCAGGGCCTGAGCTATCTTAGCAGGTATTGAAACTGGATTTGTCCATATCTTTCCCAGGTTGTTCATGTTAAGAACAGTTTTTATACCAGAGGACCATGTAAACACACCAGATGAGGATAAGGACCTGTTCTCAATCAGAGCATCAGTGACTAAAGTAGACTGACCATTGTATATGATCTTGTACAGGTGGCACCAATATTTGATGGATAGTGACAGTAAGTGGATGAGAATGGGGAAGCTGCCTGGCTCACCACCTGCGGCGTGATTAGGAGAGTTTTTGTTAATCCCTAATATTGTTTTACAGGTTTTTAGGTGGACGAGTTCAGCAGGGGGCTTTTCGCATATATTTAAAAAATTTTCAATGGTCATATTAAATTACGTAGTAAGTAAGGGGCCCAAGTTTCGCACCCATAGCTATAAGGACTGGAAGTAGGAGTGATTTGAATAACTTTTAGGCAATTTTAGTGGGCGCTGGAAATAGCTGATTTCTTAATTTGAAAAATGCTTTGAGTGCTTTATTTTTAAGATACTCCATAGCCTTGGTGAATTTGCCAGATGGAGTGAAGGTCAGACCGAGGTAACAATATTTGGAGGTAATTTCTACCGGATTTGTGCCTAACTTAAATTGGTTGGTTTTCAAGAGGTGGCCAGCCTTATTAAATATCATGATTTTGGTTTTTGCTATATATTGATGATAAGTTTCCATTTGGCGCAGTAATTGTGGAGTAGGTTTAGGGAGTGTTGTAGTCCTACGGCCCTTTTTGAGATGAGGACCAGGTCCTCAGCGTACATGAGGCAGCTTACAGGTTTGTTATTTAAATAGGCAGGGTCATTTTCTTTATAAACATCAAAAAATATTAGGTAGGTCGCTTAGAAAGAGACTGAAGAGAGAAGGACATAATACAATACATGTACATGTAGTTGATGTCAGCAGTCTAGTGCAAATGTGGTTACGGTATGGTAATGTTTGAGCAAACTTTGCTCTACATCGTAGCTTATATCATATGTTATAAAATTTAAAAAATAAGCCATGTTTAACTCACCATGAGATGGTTAAAGATAACTCTCTGCAGTCTTCTGAGGATCTCCACTAGCAACTAAACCCGACTTTAATGTTTTCTTATAATGCGCATGCGCTATGATGACGTCATTTGGGAATTCCCCTTCCATAAATAATACCTCGCTTTTGAACGGCCGGGCAGGTCAGAAAATGGTGGAAACGGCACCACAGGCCACAGGCACTACAGGCCAGGTGTTAATAGATGGGACAGCGAGTAGTTTTTGTGGACTAAGTGCTTCTCCGTGTAAACATGAAAGACCGACTTCGTCAGGGTTTACAGTTGCATTTTATATAATTTATGTGTTAAATATATTAATTTTCCTTTTTATCTACAATGGCGCCGTTTTCCTCTCATGCACGCTTGGCTGTCACCTAGCTGTCACCTTGATTGGATAGTAAACGATTGTCGTAAAATCACTAAATTATTTAAAAATCTGGGTGCATAAACTTTAAAACCACCTAGAACAACCTTAGACTGCCACTTTAATCTAATACAATGCAAAAAAGCCCTATCAAAACTGGTTAAAGCCTTCAAACCGAATGTCGTAAAGTCCCCATATACCCCATTGAGACAATGAAATATCCAGTAAGCTTGTGAAACAAGATTCTGGCAATTAAAACATAATAATCGAAATAAAATACTGCCGGGCATCTGGTATCAGTGAGATATGAGAGAAAAACGCACGGCGGGTCAGGACTTTTTTCCTTGTTATTTTCATATTTTTTCCAGGACAGGCGACCTTCTATACAAGCTTTTACACGGCACGTATTTAGTTTCCTTGATATATCTGGTTCTTTGGTAATTATATAATCTTATACAGAAATTAATTAAATGATTTGGGAAATTAATGGTGATCACTTATTGAAAGAAAGACGAGACAGATAGAAAGAGAGAGAGAGAAAGAGATAGAGGGAGGAGAGGGGGGGGGGCAGTGGACAAACCTTTTGACTCCTGCGTTTGCTTTCTTTAACGACCTCTCTTCGCATCTGGTATTAGGACAGACGACCGTCTACAGTTACATTTCGGAGAGAACGGCATGGCAGGTCAGGACATCTTTTTCCGTGATAGGCCTATTTTCATAATTTTTTTTACAAAGTACAAATTTTATGTCCTTGATATAACTGTTCAAAATCCCACATACAGTGTATCTTTGAACAACTTACATGCCTCAATTACTTCTGACCTTGGCATGCACTTTGCACCACAGAATTAAATGCATGCATATAAACATGTTTAAACTTTATTATTCAAATTGTCAGTGAATTGTGTTTAACTAAAACAGTCACTTCGGCCATTTCTCAAAGGCTTTGGCGTTTTGAGGAAAGAAAGCCATCTGAGATCGAAAAGTTGCGTCCCGTAGCTAGAAATCAAATTTGAAAACGATATAGGCCTACATTCTTACATCATAACACAAGAGGAAATGAAAACCCGATGTCATGGAATTATTAAATAGTCAACGTGGCGAGTAGGAACTGGTTGACCTTTAAATATGCAAAATAATTAAAATGTCGTCTCACCTGCAGCAATATGCTTTCCCAGTTGAAACGTTAACTTGATAAATTTTTAACATGCTTGCATACATAATTCACCATCCCGAGGAATGTACGCACATTTTCAACCGATGCTGGCTCTGGCATGCCTAAGATAGCACTAATCCTGTCTAGATCTATCTCTTGTCCATCCTTGGTAAATTTCTGCCCGCTGTATTTGACTTCTTCTTTACACAACTGTACTTTCTTAATGTTGAATGTAATGTGGTTTTCTTTTGCCCTCTGCAGCACTTGTTTCAATGTTTTATTGTATTCTTCTAATGTACTGTCTATGATCAGGAAATCGTCCATTATCATTTCAAGACCTTCTATGTCTCCAAAAATATCTCCAAATGCTCTCATAAACAACTCTGGTGCTGACGTAATTCCCATAGGTAGTCTCTTGTATCTATATCTGCCAAATGGTGTAACAAATGCCGTGTAGTTCTTGGATTTATCATCTAATTCTAGTTGAAAATATCCCTGATTGGCATCTAAAACTGTCATGTACTTAACTCCTTCACGTTGCAATGCTTTGTTGTGCCATATTTGGCCAGCATTATCTACTAATCTTTCTCTAAAAACTTTAATAAATAAAACAGAATTTCCCACATCCTGAGCCTCCCAGACATATCCAAATCCGTATCTGTATTACAGCATTTTAACATCTGTGGCCCAAGTGTGCCTTCCACTTGAATCTAATTTAAATAGTATATCATATACATGAGCAGGATAGCGATCTTCATTCATATGTACAAGCTTTAACCAATACTTAATGCTATTTACCATATAATTGGTATACAATGGATATCTTCCGCATTCGCCTAGTACAGCTTCCGTCACAGTATTTGAACTAACACCTAATAAATATCTACAAAATTTTGCTTGGAAGATTTCAATACTTTCTACTGGTTTATGACCCCATATCTCAGCACCATAGAAAAGAATGGGTGTTATCATTCTATCAAAAAGAAAGAAAGCTTCTTTAAAGGAAATAATGCTTGTTTTTTCAAATATAACTTGACAACAAATAATGCTTTATTGGCTTGATTGATTTGATGTTGGATAGTTTTACCCCAACCGAGGAAGGCACCAAAATATGTTCCTAAGTATTTATATGCAGGTACTGCTTCTAGTATTTTGCCCTTGAAAAACCACCTTTCATTTTTCTTTATTTTACCACCTCTCCTAAATACTACTTTTTTGTCTTTTGGACATTTACTAGCATACCATACTGACTGCAATATTTTTCTAATTGATGAATTTGTTTCTGTAACCCCCCAACAGTGTCTGAAATGCATACAATGTCATCAGCATAAAGCAAAGACATGAGATTCATTACAAAATTTAATTAACCGAACGTTAACAATAAATGATACAATCAGATGGTGCTACCACAGACTTTTTACATAACTGCTATATTTGGATTTTCATTATAAAATTTAATTAACTGAACGGTAATAATAAATAATACAATCAGATGGTGCTACCACAGACTTTTTTCAGGCTACAGTATTTGAATGCTTTGGGTTGCACACATTTAGATTGATATATCAATAATAAATGACCCAATTTTGATGTCAAAGCTGATTTCCTTAAAATTTCAGTGGATGTGTCCACATAATTATTTTGGGTTAGAGAATATAAATGCTTTGGGTTGCACACTTTTAGATTGAAATATCAATAATAGATGATTCAATGTAGATGACAATCTTTGATCATGGGCTTTGATTTGATTTTATTATATTCATATTTCATTAGGTGTTTCTACAGAATTATTTTGGGTTTGAAAATTTATTGCCTTGGGTTGCACACTTTTACAAAGATATGTGTTCAACAACAAAATTGTCTGTTCCTAATGGGGCAAGTCGAAATTTCTTTAAAAAATGAACGACATTATATCAAAATCAAATGGACTAGGTGCTTGGTTTTTTTCAATGAAAAATCACAGACAATTGTGTATTTACACATACTGTATTTTTAATTCATATTTTTTTAATTGTAATTTTCTCATTGATCGAGTGGTACAACAAAACTAAGAGTGCCTTACAGTTTTATTCTTTATAATAAAGACACAAATCCTACATGGAAATATATTTTTGAAATGAACGCCAAAAAGTGACCAGTTGGCCGACCTCGTCGAGATCTACCTCAATCATTGCTTTTTACTTCTAGGTAAATCACACACGATGATACACATAATAAACTCTGCTACCATGTTTTAATTTCCACCAGGTACTTTGGCAGGGCATAAAGTGCAATTCTTGAACTTCCGCGAAGGTTACACAATTTACAAAATTTCGACCGCGACGTCATCTCAGCGCACGCGCTCCGTTCCGAAACTTCAGGACTACGTGCAGGCAGTTGCCATGTGACTGGTAAAAAAGTCGAAAAGTCAAAAAATCGAAAAGTCAAAAACTCAAAAAGTTGAAAACTCGAAAAGGCAAACACTCGAAAAGTTGAAAACTCGAAAAGTCGAAATATCCAATAAGGGCCACGTACCATATTAAGAGAGAGGATAATAAACTAATGATTAATAATTCGAGTTATTTATTGAATTTCAAATCTAGATTATATTAGCTGGAAATGACAGGGCTGTTTGTTTTGTCTCTCGTTTTTAAGTACAGTTAACGTAACAGACTGCAGATCTGACACGTTCAAAGGGATCTTGTCCTCACAGCCTAAACAATGTGCTAAAAGTCGGATAATTTTCTTTGTAAATATTGGTACCAGCATTCTGGCATGATTTTTTAAGCAATAGATCTAACAAGGGTAAACTAATAACCTACCTTGGTGATACCTTATTTCAGCTTCACTGTGAACAGTCACACTTACATAGGAGTACTAGGTTGTATGTAGCTGGTAGTTTTAATGATGTATGCAAGTTAACTGTCAGTGGTTCTGTTAGGAAGGATGCTTTTAGTTCAAATCATGAAGAAGGGGACAGTTTAGTCTGGCTTCACAGTCTGAATAGTTCAGAAAATAATATGATAATCGTATCACCAGATACTGATGTACTAGAAATAGGGCTTGGTTTGTATGATAGCAGAGAGTACCTAGGTAAAAAAAAGTCTTAATAAGTTGTAAATTGTATGAGGAAATTTATGTTAATGTTAATAGGTTGCATGGTTACATAGTTAATGATTCCGACTTGAGTAGGTTAGATAGGTCAAAGGTGGGTAAAATTATGCAGGTTTTGTTTGTATGTTCTGGGTGTGCTTATGTTTCATTTTCAGGGGATTTGGTAAAAAAACAATCTACTGTGTATTTTATAGGTATGCTGACTTTATATCCGGAAAAAATTGCTATAGGAACTCTTGATGAAGTAGGTGCAGGGAACTACAGAAGTGAACTATTAGCTTTATTTTAGGAAATGCTGCAATGCTTTTTTGTCAGTGAACCCAGACAGTAGCCCCATTAGTTATTTCAGAAGTTTGTATAATAAGGACCTCAGTTATTCAGAAAATATTTCTATTTGGTTAGGTAATGTAAGGTCGGCTTTGTTAGATGTAGAATCCTTGGAGCAAGTATTACCACTAGAAGATAGCTTAGAGTTACATTGGTTAAGGACTTGTTATATAGCACATATGTGGGGGCAAGCAGGCAAATAGGATAGAGTATTTAGATGTGTTAGAATGGGGGGTACCAGTTAGAAGAAGGGAAACTCAAATATAAATTCTCAACAAATGAGGTAGATAAAATAGCACAGGATGATTTTAATTTCTTAATGGAAGGGTGTAGTTGTAGGTGTAGTTGTAGGAAGGTAGTCAACACGTGTGGCAACCGTTGTGGATGTAGGAAGAAAAATAGAACATGTGGGCCAAGTTGTGTATGTGGAGGGGAGTGTTTAAATAGCTTAGATAATTTATGTAGTGAAAAAATTATAAAAGAAAACAGTGATAGTGAAAATAGTTGTAGTGAAGCAGAACTTTAAAAAGCAATTTGAACACGCAAACATAAGTAGCTAGGCATGCTTTACAATCAGATGGTGCTAACACAGACTTTACATAACTGCTATACTTGTATTTTCAGTACAAGATTTAATTAACTGAACGTAAATGATAAATGATACAATCAGATGGTGCTACCACAGACTTTTTACATAACTGCTATATTTGGATTTTCATTACAAAATTTAATTAACTGAACGGTAATAATAAATGATACAATCAAATAGTGCTACCACAGACTTTTTTCAGGCTACAGAATTTGAAAGCTTTGGGTTGCACACTTTTAGATTGATATGTCAATAATAAATGACCCAATTTTGATGTCAAAGCTGATTTCCTTAAAATTTCAGTGGATGTGTCCACATAATTATTTTGGGTTAGAGAATATAAATGCTTTGGGTTGCACGCTTTTAGATTGAAATATCAATGATAGATGATTCAATCTAGATGACAATCTTTGATCATAGGCTTTGATTTGATTTTATTATATTCATATTTCATTAGGTGTTTCTACAGAATTATTTTGGGTTTGAAAATTTGTTGCTTTGGGTTGCACACTTTTACAAAGATATGTCTTCAACAACAAAATTGTAATGTTGCAAGTCGAAATTTCTTTAAAAAATGAACGACATTTTATCAAAATCCTTTTATGGATTATACTATTGGTAACTAGTTATTATGATGTCGTCGCAGCAAACAATGGTGACCTTTTGGCTGATGTATCCTGCTGTACTTCTTCATCATGTGCCATCACCGATTCAGTGTTTGACGAACGATGATATTTTGCCAAAGGGTTCTATTTCTCGCTCATGACCAAAGGCGTCTTGTTGGTAATTCAAAATTGTCAAGAAAGGATTTTCGTTGTCTGCCTCGGGCACTTTTGCCGGGTATTTTACCGCTAAGGCTAAGATCTTCTAATCCCTCTTTTCTGATGCAATCCTGCTGTTAATGACAGCAGATACCGGCGTCACAGGGTTCACTCGTGTAATCTATTGTGTTATTCCGTTTAAAATTTAAAGGGATTAATATCCACCACTTTTTATTCACTAAAATGGGATTAAGATATTCGAAACGTTTTAAAAACCGAATAGAAAGGAAACCTAATTATGAACTCCACTGACTGTACTATACCTAATTAAAAAACCACAAAAAGAAAAAAAGGTAACAAAGATACTGAACTAATAAAAGCAGTAGCTTAGAAGTTAAAAAAAGGATGATGCAATATAACAGAGTGTACCTGTTTCACTTGTTAACTATGTAATTGAAAATAAACACAGATAATAAAGAGTGAATATAATATGGATATTAAAAAAGTTCGGGGGGAAAGATGTGCATTAAATTTCCCACGTCAAATTCAAAAGACTGAACAAGGAAATAATTTGTTCTGGTTAAATGCTCCATTGTCCATTTAGCATTATTGGTTGTATTTTGTAAAATACAAAAACCTACTAAGCAGTCAGACCAGCTGACTGTGTGGATGCTGGTTTTATGGATTCATTTTCCAATGCCATTGGATAACAAGGGCATTTTACATTGCGTCATGTATAAAAGCTTATACATAGATCGTCCGTGACTCATTCCCAGACGTTGCTCTGTGCACAGACGGAGGAAGAGGCAACACAGCAGGCTGACAAAGTGAATTCAAAAAGAAATATTGCTGAAGTTCAAAAGAAGACACTTACTGTGAGTAAAGCATATCTGTACTTACTTCAAGCCATTCATGAGTTCATTGTTTGCACATTTTCGTTTGCCGATCAATTAATTGTTTTCAATTCAGCACGCAGAATTTACTGGCGAGGTGTAGGTGGCCAAACTGTCGAAAGGATGAAAAACAAAAACGCGACGAAATTATTATAAATTTACCTTAATGTCGTTATTTCATGTTTTCGTTTAGTTGTTCAGCAGGTATGCAAATTATCACGATTCAGAGACATTTACCTTTAGATGGAAATAACAAATGTAATGAAACACTATAGGGATGTACCTGTATTTCAAATCTACGTTTTGTTCTTCAAGTTTCATAAAATTTGGAAGTGAAGTTTAATATTCATAACTGTCCCTTTTTAAGCCTTGAAAAGTTAATGACTTACAATTTAACAAATGTAAGGATAAGAATTCACATTTTATGGACTTCGGTAGTTAGGTTTGACATTGATAACTGTCCGTATTTTAAGTTTGAATAATAGATTTTCGTACATTAGTTTGCTTAATTAATATAATGTCTTTTTTATTATTTTTTCACAATCAAAGGACACTGGCAATGTTTACCAGATATTGGTCATGGTGTTTTCTGCTTACAATGGCTGTCTTCTGTACTGGAGATCAGGTGGGTAATGTTTACCAGATATTGATCATGGTATTTTCTGCTTACAATGGCTGTCTTCTGTGCTGGAGATCAGGTGGGCAATGGGTGAATAATTTAAATACAGTTTGAAAGGCAAATGCATCTGTTTAGCAATGATGGACTAGAGTGAGATTATATATATTTGAATAGATCAGTAAATAGATATATCAGTACGTGTGTGTGTGTTTATGTCTGTCTGTATATGTGTATGTATCATGTATGTCTGTGTACCTACATGGTTTATAAATGAAAGTACATCAACATAGTATTTTCATCGAATAACCAAGTGTCTTTCATTTGTAGTCATGTGACTGTCAATGTGAATCTGATTGGAGCGCCTGCACCGCTTCTTGTGGTGGTGGACTGCAGACTAGAAGCTGTAGTGACTCAAGCATCGTCACGCGGGTGTGCAACCCTCAAGCTTGTGGTAAGTTGTCTTCAAACTCTTGAATTAGCATGGTTGTTAAGTAAGGTGGGAGTCAGTACTTAGTACATGAATCGGTTTTGAACTGGGGGTATAGTCATTAGAAGAACATGTATTGGAAGAACTGTTTGTCGGAAAAGTGACAGCCCGTATCTATTCTGACTGAATGTTTTAAATATATATTTAAATATATTGCTGTTTTACTACATTTAATATATTGTGTCACCACAATCATTTTATGTTTCAATCGTAATAATACAAATTTCAACAACAAGCAAAAGTCAGACGAGACTTTAAAGCCTTGTTTAACTGATGTTTGTACTTAATTCACTGCATGGCAGATAAAAAACATGATGATATGAATATCTCCAAGAATATGTAGAAATTACGGATTCAGTGACGGATAAGGGGGGGGGGGGTTCAGGGGGTCCTGACCTCCTATTTGATTTTTGAAAAAAAAACAACAACACACCAATGGTCCCCTCTTGAAATTAGAATTTTGACTAGCTGAATCACAGTTCTAAACAGTATAAAATGGCACCGTTCGCCCTCTAAAATACCAAAATTTCTCGGGGCCCCGAACCCCGCGGAACGACCTTTAAATAATTCTGGATCCGCCCTTGTGATTGATTGGACCAACATATTGTTGTATATAATGCTTCCTTTTTCCAACTTCAGTACATTGTATTTCTCTTGATGAAAAGAAGTTTGGTGGAAAACTTTGTCAA
>NW_019773903.1:87985-141508 GCF_001039355.2 Lingula anatina | reverse complement strand
TACAGTTTGAAAGGCAAATGCATCTGTTTAGCAATGATGGACTAGAGTGAGATTATATATATTTGAATAGATCAGTAAATAGATATATCAGTACGTGTGTGTGTGTGTGTGTGTGTGTGTGTGTGTGTGTGTTTATGTCTGTCTGTATATGTGTATGTATCATGTATGTCTGTGTACCTACATGGTTTATAAATGAAAGTACATCAACATAGTATTTTCATCGAATAACCAAGTGTCTTTCATTTGTAGTCATGTGCCTGTCAATGTGAATCTGATTGGAGCGCCTGCACCGCTTCTTGTGGTGGTGGACTGCAGACTAGAAGATGTAGTGACACCAGCATCGTCACGCGGGTGTGCAACCCTCAAGCTTGTGGTAAGTTGTCTTCAAACTCTTGAATTAGCATGGTTGTTAAGTAAGGTGGGAGTCAGTACTTAGTACATGAATCGGTTTTGAACTGGGGGTATAGTCATTAGAAGAACATGTATTGGAAGAACTGTTTGTCGGAAAAGTGACAGCCCGTATCTATTCTGACTGAATGTTTTAAATATATATTTAAATATATTGCTGTTTTAATACATTTAATATATTGTGTCACCACAATCATTTTATGTTTCAATTGTAATAATACAAATTTCAACAACAAGCAAAAGTCAGACGAGACTTTAAAGCCTTGTTTAACTGATGTTTGTACTTAATTCACTGCATGGCAGATATAAAACATGATGATATAAATATCTCCCAGAATATGTAGAAATTATGGATTCAGTGACGGATAAAGGGGGGGGGGGTCAGGGGGTCCTGACCTCCTATTTGATTTTTGAAAAAACAACACACCAATGGTTCCCTCTTGAAATTAGAATTTTGACTAACTGAATCATAGTTCTAAACAGTATAAAATGGCAGAATTCGCCCTCTAAAATACCAAAATTTCTCGGGGACCTTCATCGGGCCCCGAACCCCGCGGACCCACCTTTAAATAATTCTGGATCCGCCCTTGTGATTGATTGGACCAACATATTGTTGTATATAATGCTTCCTTTTTCCAACTTCAGTACATCGTATTTCTCTTGATGAAAAGAAGTTTGGTGGAAAACTTTGTCAAAGTGTTAATAAGCCTAAATGCGGCTATTCTTGACTAACCGAAAGCTGGGGAAAACTCTTTTTTTTTTTTGTGGGTGTTTGTAGATGTAAGGGGTAGGTGGCTTGAAAGAAATGAGTTAAAATTAAGCTCTAAAAATTCTCACATCAATATGGACATCACGATTTTAAGGTCTCTAAAAGTGCTTTTTTTATTGTAGCCAAGTTAAAGTAACCAAACATCATGCATGGTTAGATAAGTGTAACATGAGAAGTATTTCTTGACTTTAAGTTAAATTGAGAGTGGGTGATAACATATCTCCAAACACACACTTCAAAATACATGTAGCCACAGAATACAGAAAAGCATTCTTTAAAACGCATGAGATCCCGTTTTTAATGTACTTTCAACCATGTACATTTTCCTAGTTTTCCTAGTCAAAATTATTTAAATGAATGAGCAAAGCTATATATTCTGAAACAAAAACTCTAAAATAGTTAAGGCATATGTCCCTGCATTCAAAGCTGACCTGTATATGATTTCTTATAGAAGTTTTATGACATGTTCTGTCTCTGCCAGTTAGTTTCACCAGCATTGCTGTCAATAAAAGTGTAATTTCGTTTCAGACATTTCCGTTGATATTTTGTCCAGTGACAAATGAAATGTATTCTATCTTGTAGAATTACGAAAGAGACACATTTAGACACGCTGTATATACATGCGTAGCATATTGATATTGTGGGAACTCAGTCTTAAAGGGATAACAACTTTTCATGAGATATCCGTATTTTACCATAAATACATTGTAAACAACTCATGGAAATATAATAAACTCTATTTTACCACCAAAAACGGCGGTTAACACAATTATGACGAATGGGACGTTACCAAAAGTGACACTTTTTAACAAAATAACTGGTTAATTTTTATAACACCGCCCCTCTTTTATGAATGGTTTGTGTTACTTGAACCCAATGCTTTTTTGCTCACTTTGTTATCAACAGGCAATAGTTTGGTGATTCATCACAGACTGTGACTTCAGAGGTGTCAGCTCTAATACCCCATAATTATCGCTGTTAGCTAGATAGTAAGATAGACAGTTTTCGTAACAAGAGGTAATAAACAAATAACAATCTCGAACGTTCTTTCTGAGCTCTATTGTATACTTTAGCCAAACTCTATAGTTCTATAATGTATTTTATCACGAAAAAAAATTTACTTCCCCCCTCCTCCCCCAACGATCTTGGTGTGCGCTTTGAAAGGGGCCTACGGAGCAATTTTTGATTTTTCTATTTTAAAAAGTAATTATTTCTTTATATTGAAACGGTGCATCTTTATTCCAGCAAGAGTGCCGGAACCTCTTGGGTTCTGGCCGCTGCAAATCAACACTGAGGGACGGGATTGTAGTCGTCATGGCAACAACGCTGATGTCCAAGGTGTATCATTTAATCGTGGTAAGAGCCAGAAAAAGTTACGAAATAATTTTCATTAATCGGGTGTACTTTGGGCGTGGAGAACTGCTTATTATGCAGCCACGCACAAGGTGACTAGGTAGAATGGCGTTGGACATAATACTTTTTAACATTTGTTTTACTTTTGAATAAATTTACATGTATCATGACCTATTCATAGTACAGGTGTCTTAAAGGCAGTATATGATGCTCACATTCCAATGAAAAACAAGTCCATTTCAAACAAAAATGCAATTGCTTTGTAGTTGTCAGTTACATGCATTTGGAATACTGCCTATTTTAAAAGGTGGCCCGAAATCTAATCAGCTCGCTTTTAAGTTTAAATACGTGTTTCAAAATGTTGCTACAGTTAATTTTCAAATACAAGCTTCATAGAAACCCGGGATTTAGTTACACTTCTTGTAACGTCAGGAAACAGAAATAAACATTTAGTTGATATTAATAGACTGGTTGATTAACCGACACATATGTACAATAGTCGACTAAGCAGGTTTTACATATTTCATTTTTTAGAAAGCTACGATGACGCATATAGCTCTGCAAAATTTGCGGGAACGGCTACTTCTTTTCTTACAATTCCGAATGAAGGTGCCACATTGGAGACTCTCTCGTTTACGTACGTCGCCTTTGTGAGAATCTTCGCTGAAGATGCGAAGTATAATGGGCCCCTGTTTAATTTCCAAATTGAAGAGAATGGTCTCTTCAGCAAGTACGGCACTCATGTATGGTTTACGGGATCAAATAATCTGTTTGTCCGTTTGATGATCGCACAGCCGTATAAGTTCCTCGGCTACTATTCACGTCCGGTATTCTCAGGCTCCACTTGGGTTCATGCCGCTGTTTCCTACGACTACACCACCGGGCTGTACCATATATACAAGAACGGCGTTGAATTGGGGGAGTCAAATGTCGGCCAACACATCCATACTACTAGCGGCTCTGTACGTATTGGCGCACGTCACATATCTGCTAAGGACGGCCGCTACTTCAAGGGAGCCATGAAGTGCGTGCAGTGGTTTGGTGAGGTACTCACCGCAGAGCAGATTCAGGAGACCATGCGCGCTTGCGATAATCCTGTGCCCTGTCGTGGTTAGTTCACGGAACTGTTTCAACTTAATCCTGAAATATTATTATTATTTCTTTTTAAGCTGAAATCTTATCTTGAATCACGATAAAGAAGTTGTAGTCTATGAAGAATGAAATTTGTTAGTGTTTTCTTTCTTATGCATATTAAACAAATTTTGGAATAATTGCAGTGTGGTGAACAATATTCAAAAAGAGGGTAGGTAGACATATTGGTATTGTATTTAAAGTGTTCTGTTCCATTTTTAATTCTTCATATCTAATTTTTAGAAATATCTGTAGTCTTAGCTGACTGATCATTGAATTAAATAAATTCTGAGCAGGCGATCCATTGTATTGGCTTTTGAATGAGTATGTTGGTTTTATTTTGTCCTTTGTTTAGTTTCAATTTACATAACCAGATGCAGAAAGGACCTCTCCTTCAGCTTTGTTCTTTAAATATATGGATGCAAGATGAATATCGTGAATTCATTAACACCAAACACAAACTATTTTACCGCGCCACTACATTTCCATCAATTATGGGATTGAATTATAGAGACAGTGGCTGTCTATACATGTGAGGCTTGATATTTAATATGGAATATTTCAGTTTCAAAGGTATGCCTAGGTAAAATGCACACTTTTTTCATAAACCTCAGATCTCATAGAAGATATCCATATGTTGTCAACTACTGCATAGAAGAATTTGAAAATTTACATGCAAGCGGCCAGTTTTGCAGTGTGCAAAATGTATTAAACGGTGTTTTATAAAATTGATAATCTGTGCCAGAATGGCGCGAAATAGACAGACATTGCCAAACGAAATGATCCACACAGTTTTATAGAGTTATGATCAGACTGATGTACCTACACAGAGGCCACGCTCAATGTATCGAAATCTTACCACCAGTGTAAAGGACTCGCTGTCCTATCGGATATGCTGCTACAACTAAACAAAAACCACCCAGTCTGTTCAGAATGAGGTGCAAATTGCCACCAGAAGGCGTTTTAAGGCTGGTTTCGGCAGGTTAGAATACCACACTAACTCTGAGGAAGCCACTGTAAACAGCAAAACAGCGTCGCTTGTTTCTGTAATTAATTGGGGACCCTGACCGTTTCTGGATAGAACACTAAACCCTCTTGGCTTTCTTTACTGAGAGCACTTTAAATAGCAGATATCTTACAGAACCTTGGTTTTTAAAATCGCCATATTTTAACCACATAGAAAATATGTGGGTAGGTAATTACTCGCCGAATCAACGGCCTGCATGTCCTACAACAATGCTGGACCAATTCCAACAAGAATGGTTCTAAAATGTTATGTATCTTCTAGGCCTTAATTCCCACATTATTTGTAAACAAGGATACCCATATTCTTCCTTACATAGTAATATCATTAAAAATTAAAAATTTGGTAGATCCATATGTCCAAACCACAAACTCCCCACAGAAGTAGGTAGGTGGCACCAAGATCAGAAAGAAAATGTAGCCTCAATGATAACAACCGGGTGGGAGATGAGTTTCATTATATAATGGAATGCAGTTACTTTAAAATGCAACGATCTATTTACTTATGTGAACGTTTCATTGACAGACAAAATACCTTATAACTCCATTACCTCTTTTCTTTAGAAAATACAGTTACACTCTCCAAATTATCAAAGTATATTTTATTCATCAATAAGAGATTATCCGGAAGGTAAAGCACTACTCTATTAGAATGTTGTATCCTCAGTTATAGATTAGTCAAGTGACCTTGAACGCGAATAATACAATACGTTTTAGCGCTTTTACGTTTTGACTTTAAAGTTTTACTGAAGTGTGTTATAAATTTTAGTGGCTGATATCTTAAGACGACAAAATGATGTTCACTAAACATTATTCTCAATATTGAAGCTAACTATCCTACTAATGAGATCGTGTCGTTATGAAAACATGGGAAACAATATAAATGTTCACCAGCAATTTATAAAACCAGTTTTCATTTGCGTTCCCCAACACAGCACCATCAAATGTTGATATATGTTTGCCATGGCCAGAAATGCGCAGCATTCACGCGATACGCGAGGGCGCTATAGTAGGGCTTCACGTGACTCAACAAGCCAATCACAGCACAACAATGGCATTGCACACAGACTCTGTGATAAGTGCTCAGCCCATTGTCAAGTAGTGTTAGTTCATGGTAACAAGCGGCTGACATGTGCAGAGAAGTTTATTGTAATATGTATTGTTCTTATTGTTACATTATTAAATCTAACTCTGTATCCAAGTAGTAACTATACTGTACCAAGTCAGGTACTGATGATGTGAAGAGGTCATATATTCCAGAATAAGCAATTACCACTAATTTATAACTTTAATTTTGTTTAATATGTTATTCATGAAAAAGTTCATGAAAGATTATTTTAATTTGTTAAATCGTGATCTTATTCTTTTTTTATTCAAATAATTGAATAATGTGGGTAAAATTGGTCTTCCACTTCTTATTTGCATTTTTCCTTTACTACAAGATTACTTTAGAACAGTTGCAACATTAAAATTTAAAATAAATAGCAATCTGAAAGAAGAATTTTGCATTATTATTAAATGATGATAGGAATTTTGGATTAAGAGATTAGATAAATACTGAGTAGTGATATTGTCAGTCAATTTATGTAGAATCTGATAATATGATTGAAAATACTGATTGAATTCTTGACCTTGCACTGGGCAGTTTCACATTTGTGCCAAGTGCTTTTTTGGACCCCATTGTACAGTGGTAAAAGTTCTTCAATTACCACGAATTTTTTTAATTAGACTCTGCATGGTGCTGATATCTGCTGGTGCTATCGGCAACGAATGAGTTTGCCTTTGTTTCTGAGTAAATCCACCGTCAAAAATCACTATTTCTGAAAATATCTGCGTTTTGCTGAGGGTAGGCTAGGCAATACACGGCAAACTTCTTAGAACGTGTGTACAACAGAATTTTTTTAAAAACCCTAGCAATATTTGGTCAGGAGTTGCTTGAAGCATAGTACAGCGCTGCTGTCTATCGGTATCATGCCGTTAGTTTGTCAATTATCACGAATTACCCACGAATCGCGAACCCATTCATTTTCCTATGGCAATCTAGCAACTCATTAAAAGTGCACGCATGCGCAGTAGGCTAAGCGTGACGTCATGCAGTGCATTTCTGGGGATGACCATATGCCGATAGTTTACTATTGAACTTTGATAGGACTTCGCATATTGGCAATCTTACCGTGACCTTCAATTTGACCTTTGACCTATAAAATGTCTGTTACATTTTGTAGAATTTGCCAACACTGGGTCCCTCCATTTCTTTTAAGAAAAATTAGTCTTGTTTTTATAGTGTTATAAAAGAAAGGTGACATAAACGCCTATATTTTAGAGATCAGTAGGAAAACTCAAACTGGAAATGAGTTTATTTTCAAGGACCACACTGAGGTATTTTTGCAAAAGCCACACATCATCTAAAACTGATTGATGAACTGATATACACACTAGGATAATAGATATTAAACTAAAAAAAATTGTCAATTTAAGTTCGCCATAAGTGAAAAGTGATTACATAATATATTTTCGTGCTAGATAGTAACCTTCTTTCCATATAGATATTTATGCCAATTTGATAAAAGCCATGAATAATCTAATTCTAATTAATGAACTTATATATATATATATATATAGATCAAAAATATTCAATATGTTAAATATTGGAACATTTTTCCAAGTTGTTGACATCTTTGGGAAAATATATTTATATACTGGTAAAGTACATGGTGTTCATATTGTTGAGGGAATACATTTACTGAATTTAAATATTTAAAATTTCTATTTATATACAGTGGTTTAAAAATCACTTTAACACAATGTTAAATATTCAAACATCCACTAGAAAACTAACTGATGGATTTATATACATACATACACATCAAGCCACGATATCTTCAAGCTATACTCTGTGAAAGAGAACAAAGTATATCGTATCTTACATGTAACATATTGAAACTTTCTGCAAAGATAAATATCTGTGGTGTTTTCATTATTCAACATATATACAGTGGTCTTGTAAATATAATTTAATACAATGCTACATAGAAAAACATCCACCTTGAATAATATCAAAACAATTAATGGACTTATATGCATACACATGTACAATTATCAAACTATACTCTGTGTGAGACAAAACTGAGTGTATGATATCTAAGCACATGTTACGTATTGAAACAACTTACCATGTGCATTTGTGCTGTTGCCATCATTGAGGAAATATATTAACATAAATTACATGGTGTTGATTTTGTCAAAGGATACATCTACATGTACATAAAACACATATGGACACTTTTTACATACATACAGTGCTTTTTTTTTTTACAAATATCCATTTTTGTATGTGGGAGATAACACAAGAGCTAGTTTATAAGTTAGTTTGCATAGATGGGAATAATAGCATATACAGGGTCATAGCGCTGTAATAGGTGCACAGTGTACCTGTTTCTACTGGTTTTACACCTTGTACATAGATGGGTATAATAATATATACAGGATCATGACACTGTAATAGGTGCACAGTGTACCTGTTTCTACTGGTTTTACACCTTGTACATAGATGGGTATAATAACATATACAGGATCATGGCACTGTAATAGGTGCACAGTGTACCTGTTTCTACTAGTTTTACACCTTGTACATAGATGGGTATAATAACATATACAGGATCATGACACTGTAATAGGTGTACATTGTACCTGTTTCTACTGGTTTTACACCTTGTACCAGTATATGCATTTGGAGAAACAGTAATCTGTTGGTGGTATTGTAAAGAAACACAAACAAAGGAGCTCTAATGTAAGACAAGTCAACATTGAAGTCCCCTAATAGGTCTCATGGGTCACTGGGTTTTGCTTAAAAGTTGGGGTCACATTTGATGCCTAACGGTACATATGGATGTCTGCCTAAGGTACTATGTAGCTTTTCAGCAGGCTTGTTCAAAATCAATATATAAGAGTCAGTTTATCTATCTGATGTCAATATCTATGGTAATACACCATAGGTTCTTAGTCAACAGTGACCCAAGAGTATCAACATCTTGGCAGACACTGTCATACACATGTAGTTTTAATGTGCTCCAATAGGGCTTTTGTCTGTAACAGGTGTGGGGGGAGCTGCCACTCCTACCGCCAGTCGCTCATCACGAGAAGACTGATCACCTCCAGCTTCATGTTTCTGTAATTCATCCTCTACATCCTGGTGGCTAACTTCTAGTTCATCTGCCAGATGCCCTTGTTTGCATTGTCTGAGGACATGTTTCAAGTATCTGATTAGTTGTTTTTCAGGGCTGTTTGCAATTAGCCTTTCAAACAACTTTCTACAGGCATCTCGTGGATTTTCCTTGGCAGTATTTTTAAGCACTGTAATCTCCTCATCTGGTACCTTGTCATCCTGATTAAAGTAATCTAAAATTCTTCCAATATCAATATAAAGTTCCTCAGCAAAGAGGATCTTATTCTGTCGAAGTTTCTTATACTCCATTTCACTCTTAAGTCCATCCTAGAAAAGAAATGTAACAAGCCAAATAAATAAAGTTTATGTGGACGTGTGCATTTTCACACCTTGTCACAAACTTAAATTTTGGTTAAGCGCCTTGCTGGCAGCAAGTAAATTAGTCCAGGCAATCTATGGTTTGAGTGCAAAGTAATTGCAACAGTGTTTATTTTACCACGGTGCTTTTGGATGAAGTCCCCAAATGATATACTAAATGTACGAAGGAATCCTAGCATGGGAGATATGAAAAATCCAAGATGGCCGACCAATGCCATAGTTATATATGGGCATCAACTACAACCAGGGAGAAAAAGTGACCATTATCAAAATTGAATTGCTTCTCAAGTTTTCTTTATCTTAAGTACAATTAGAATATATTTATAAGTCGGCAAAACTTTGTGTATCCTTTGGCAATTTGAGAAAATCCAAGATGTCTGCAGGGTGATACGAATGCCATTCTGAAAGTAAAAGTTAGTCTGTTTCTAAGTGTTTATAACATCCTTAACACCAATATAATATTTATCCGGTGGGGGACAAACATGTTACCGTGGGTATTGCAAGGAGATCCAAGACGGCCACCATTTCCTTAGACATACTAGTACATAGGTTTCGATTACTGCCAGTGAGACAAAGTATTCCAATAGCAAATGGCAGCTATTTTAAATTTTCTCAAAATACACAAGGATTCACATTTGCTTTCTACCAAATATATATCACAGCTACAATAAGGATGTAAAAAAGACACATCTGAATAGTACTTTATCATTATTGACCCCATATGTTTCTCTGGCGGTACACAAATCTGCCCCTTTCCTCGCAAAAACACCCCACTGGTTACGGTTCTGTGCTCTTCGGTTGAACCATTGACCTGCAGAGGTCCGTTAGATCGTCGCTGTATCGCGCTTAAGGTCTACCGCGTCCTTGAGATAAGTATACTGCTCCCATGAGAATGTTGAGAATGAACGTGGGTAAGTGAAACCCAGGAACGGGTATTGATGTAGCAAATGTCAGCCAACTTGGATTTTCTCAAGGATTTACCCTTGTGACCATATATATTTAAAACATAGTGGTAACAAATTTGAGGAAGACACTGAAATACTGAAGTAATTGAAACATCATGAACTAGTATTCGTGTGATATATGGACGCCATTTAGATTTTTTTCGAAATGCTCTAACATACCGACTTGTTACCTACTTCATATATATCATGGAATTATTGAAACTATGAAAAGCACTGATGAACAAACACACTTTTATTCCTGTATCTCCCTGGGAGTACATGAAGTTGAAACCTACTGTCTATGTATTCCTTTGACTAAGGTAGGCCATGTTGGATTTCATGCCCAAGCATACATAATTGTTACACACCACTGATATATATATATATATATATATATATATATGAATGGCACTCTGTTCCACACTCACGCTTGTTATATATATATATATATATATATATATATATATATATATATATATATATATATATATATATATATATTGAAAACACTCAGAATTGAGCTGCCTTTGATAATGGACAATCGATATCCCTGGTAGTTGCTGTTTAAAATCCATGTATTCTAATGGTTAATGGCGGCCACATATATGTTATCCGATATATATAAAAGGAGTAATAAGGGAAAGGAAAACACTGAGAAACAAACTTAATTTGACAATGGACCTTTTTATCTATCTGACAGTAGAAAGAACCCATGTCTAATGGCAATTTGCGGTCATATTGGATTTTCTCAAAATACCCAAGGTTATACAAATCCACTTGTTACCCACCAGATATATACCAAAAGTATAATAAGGGTTTCGAAAACACTTTGAAACAAACTTTATTTGATCATGAAGATTATCTCTTGGGTATTTTTTTATAGTTTAAACCCATACATTTCTATAGAAAACGGCCACCATCTTGGATTTTCTCAAAATGCTGAGGAAAGGAAAACTTTAATCTTTCATAAATATATTATAGCGGTATTGAAGATACAGAAAACACCGATTAACAATCTAAATCTGTCTTTGGGCACTTCATCTTCTTGTTTGTAGTTGATACCCCTGCTGTCCATATATTTCTATGGTATAGGCGGCCTCTTTTTTTTTTTTTTTTTTTTTTTTTTTTTTTTTTTTTACATTTTCCAAGCTAGGATTTCTAGGACTTTTAGTACGTCATTTTGGAAAAAGCATTGTGGTAAAAAAATTACTTTGGGGTTTGGCCCTAAAATGGCTTAGATTGTCTAGGCTAAATCTCATCTTTGCATTTATAAACAAAACACATGCAAAATTTGAATAAAGTTATCCTTCTTATATTTTTTTTAAATAATATTTCACTTGAATTTTGAAGAGATTAATTTGCTGAGGAGTGTTTTAGTAGATACTACAGAGCATAAAATAAAGCCAGCGAAACCAAAACATTATACCATACTGTATATTTAAGGGTCAAATTCCACAAAACGTTGATTTTTTCATTCGACCAAATACAGTCCTAGTGTTAAGTTTGTGTATATTTTTTCGTGTACAATAGAGGGAGTGTGATAATGATAGGGTCGTTAAATGATTGACGGAATATAGTGACTAGCCTCATCCTCTGGTCGACTTGGTAGGCACGCCCCCTTAGAGTAATTATGTAAACAAACGGCCTCCGTAGGGAACCATCCTTTTGTTCAACAGCTTCGAGCGTGCAGCGGATAATATCTCTAGTGACACTAGCTAATTGCAGTTAAAATTGTGCCAGCTGTTATCTAATTTAATGTCGGACGTTCATTGACTCATTTCTTTTCTGAAGATTAGTGTTGCAGATTTTTGGTGCTTAAAGCAATAATAACTCTTCGTTTTGGCCAAAAAATGAATTTTCCTGGAGTAAACAACAATTTTCCCATGCTTACCAATGGTTAATGAATCCATTTTTACATTCAAAGTTAGTCCCTGGTTTTTTTCTAAAAAGTTTAGTTTTTTGTTAAAATCTCTTAAGAGATTTTAACAGAGTATAGACATCAATGGAGGTCACGTGGTCTAAAGACAAGTTCAAATATCAGAATAAAAGCTATAACTGCTGTTTTTATGGTAAAACAGAATATATTATATTTCTATGAGTTATTCACAAGGTTTTTATTGTGAAATATAGGTCTCATACAAAGAGTTATTATGCCTTTAATTATTTCCCATCCTTCTAACAAGAGAGAGTGGAAGGGAGAGAAAAAGAGAGAGTGTCAAATGAAATGGGTAATATGAGTAATACAATATGGCACTAAAGTTCAAAGGACCCAAGGTAGAAGAAACGAAAGACTATTATAATGAGTACATGGTCCTTAAAGAGGGATTACATTAAATGCAAACTCATTGATGTATTAATACACACTTTTTTGTGGAATAGACATTAATTTAATTTGATCTTCAGGAAATCGTTTTGGTTCGAATAACACAGCAACCCATTAGGCAATTCCTTTAACAATCCTTTTGATGTTGTACCCCCAGCCCATTTCTTTTACTGTGTTAAATATCCCCCGTTTCTCATAACACACTAAGACTAATGTAGTAAAAATATTGAAAATAAATAAGTTTTTATAAACATGGCAATAAAAGCTAATGTGGAGCAGTGGGGAAATGATAATCGAAGACCAACGTGTGACAGGGGAAAAGCCTGACAATCTGATAACTTGTCACATTTACATTATAGTACTGTTAATTGTGACGTCGATTAAGAGGGGGAGAGGTCTTACTGTAGCTCGCAGTCTATTGTTAAATGCGATTGTTATCTATTTTCTCAAAGAAGCTAAAGCCATGCCTTTACACTAGTAAAATTGGTGATAATAAAGATACGCCCTGTCATACACGCTGATTATGTAAAGAAATTTTGACGAGGAATTGGATAAGTTAGGTGGTCCAAAATATGCCAGGAACCAAGTAAATTTAGATGTTCAACCTCAAACACTGCTATATGTATTACCATGAGTTATTTAGATATCTGTTTCACAAGAAAGCTAAGCATATATCCTCGCCATACCAAAGTTACATCTGTTTTTTATAGAACAACGAAAAACCCACCCATCTTGTGACCGTAAGACAAATTCCATAAACAACCTTTTTAATCCCATTTTTCAGAGCGTCCAAATATTTACACGGTAAAAATATTTAAATTAAAAGAAGTCACTTGTAGTGGCGCAAGGACATTCCAACTCCAACGTGCAATAGGGGGAAATCTGATAGTGTGATCACAATATATGAAAGTATGGTCAATTAACAGTGAAAGTTAAAGAGGAGGGGGGTCTTACTATAGCTTGCAATCTATTGTTAACGCAATTGTTACTAACAACAGAGTTATGAGCTGACAAAATGCTTTAAAAATATTCTGCTGTGGGAAATAATCCCTTTTATCAAAGAGCACAATGGGTAATGAGATGAAAATATTTAAAAATAAATGAAAAGGTTTATATAAATAACAGAATAAGAGAAAATGTCTAGCAGTGGCGTAAGGACAATTTAACTCCAGCGTGCAACAGGGGAAGCCTGACAGTGTGATCAATCTATATGATAGTACAGTGAATGAACAGTCTAAGACATCGGTTAAAGAGGAGGGGGAGATCTTACAATAGCTGGCAATCTATTGTTAAACACGATGGCTATCATTTCTTAAACAAACTTAAATAAGATTAGTGATGTAAAATAATAATGGTAGTTCAACGGTGGCGATGAAGAATGTGTCATTTATAATGTTAATAAAGTAAGGCTGGTTCAAGCTAATTGTCCATTTCAAAGAAATCTTTTTAGTAAGTGAGGCTACACGTCAGCTTGTTCTGTAAATATTAAAAAAAAATAATGTTGCTTTATTTTTTATACAGGTCGCGGTGATGGAAAGTTATGTACGGATCATCTTTAAACTTCAAAACTTTTTGGCCATAAACTGTGCTTTTATGAAAATGCTATTCGCCGCTTTTTTCTTATTCCTCATTCATTATCATTCATAATGTATAAATACTATCTGCAATAAGAATTTTGAGACAGGGTGAATTGTTAATCATGCTGATGCACGATGCTGATGCTTATGCATGTTAGTCAAATCCAATTTTTGACTACGGAACACTTCATATTGAATGGAATAACTGATAACAAATAAAACCAGTTTTCTAGCAACACGAAAAAATTTTGATATGCTGCGCGTGCCACGCTAGTGAATAGAAGGACAGTTCGCTACTGGAGACAGTTTAGAGGCACGCGGTAGCATGGGTTCTAGGCTCTTAAAGCTATAATCCTTCAACAAGCAAAAGGGACGTTCTGGCTGATGTATCCTGCTATTAATTACACCTAGTTACATCGGATTGTCGCGCTCGCGCTGGACCGCAGATACCGGCGTCATGGGGTTCACTCATCTAAGGTACTGTGTTATTCCGTTTGGATTTTGAAGGGATTTATACCACTGTCCGTTGTTTGCCCACCCCCTTCTATTCACAGGGTAGGGATTAAAACATATACGTTTTTAAACCGGTATACAACGGAAACATAATTACGACTAGGGCTGTAGTCAATTACCTTGACTTCGTCAATCAAATCTTGCAGACTGTATTGCTGTCTCTCTCTGAGGCTTTCCTTTAACTTTAACAACTCACTGATGAAAGATGCTATGGAACCATGGACTTGAGACAACAATAAAGACACAACATCAGGAGGACATGGGGTATCATCTGAAATGCCATACATCTTCTTCACTTGGTTCCATACATCAACTTGACAAAAAGCCTCGTATAGTCGTTTTCTTACACGTGGAGGGACATGTTTATAAAATGATGTCGTAACATCTTTCTCTTTCATTTGTGGCATCGATTTCTCATCTGTACCATAATTGTGGTAAACATACTGAACATTGTATATATTAGTTGTATTGCCTGTATTAGTTGGGGTCTGTCTTAGAACCCCAGCATTCTCTTGTGCTACTGTCCTAGATGACCGTTGTAACTGATTATCCCCAGGGACTCGGGTAAGAACTTGGTTTGCCGTTGTTGTGATGATTGGAGGGCCAGTAAAACCCTGGTCTCGATCCTCAGCAGCCACGGGGTCCTGTTGTGGGGGTAAAGATGCAAATTCATAACCTGATTTCCTCATTGTTTGAAAGTGGTCATCACCATGTTCCTCCAGGCGGTTGTCAGTGACTGGCACCTGAGGTAGTCTGCTATGTTGGGATTGTCCTTCTTGGTGATAGCGTTTATTTTGTCCCGCTGACTCACCAGGTAGTGTCTGAAATTGGAAATTGCTTTGTTGCAACCATTGGTTGCCAAAATAAGGTTGTAATGATGGTTGAATCTGTTGGTATTGTCCCTGTGCAACCATCTTCCTGGTTGTCTGGGATTGGAAGTCATCCTGCTGGTTGCCAAAGTTAGGTTGTAATGGTGTCTTCAATGAAGTAGACACATTTTGTAACTGATTGCTCATATGGGCTTGGTCAAGAACTTGGTTCTCTGTTCTTCTGGTGGTCTGCGGGTCAGTAATGCCTTGATCCCCAGCAGCCACACGGCCCTGTTTTTCAGGAAAAAGTGGGAATTCACAAACTAAATCAACACAATGTGATACTTGTGATTATCATCATTAAAAATAGCGCACTGTGAAAATAAAATGAATTTGATGTTAACATGACTAAAATTATATTGTATTTTCCATACATTAACGTACTGGGGATATTCCAACCACATGCTCTATATGCCATGGCAGAAACCCCCTTTAAAATTAATTTTACATCTTTTGAAAAACAAACCCATATGTTCTATATCACCGTTACTGGAATGAACATTTTTCCAGTGTAAATGCTTCAACCCGGTTTCTCAATCGACATTTAATGTTGTTTTGAATACAACTGTAACTTTTCTGACTTACTCCTGATAGCTGGAACCATTGTGGCGAGGTGTCACCAAAGTTCTGCTTATTAAGAGGCAAAAGAAGTTCACCCAGGGACTCATTGTGGCCAAATGTGACCTTGCCCAAGACTGACAACCACAGAAATCTTCTTTCCAGCTCATTCTTAGTGATGTTGTACTGAAACAGGATAGTAAGCAACTGTCAGCAGAATATCACAGCATGTACATAAAAACAAATCGTGTTGTATTGAATTGTTCACCTTAAATGCTTAAGCTTGGCACCAACTAATGAAATAGAATTTCCTTTCACGATGACTTACATGCACCGTTTCATCAAATATTGGATTCAGGGTATTCTTCCTAATCTTTGTTTTTCTCTTTCCAACTCTTGGTTTATCTGGCAAAAGGTAGGTCTTGACATAGCTGCAACCCAAAGATTTAAAATGTTATTAAGTTGAAGTAATGTCATAAGTTGAAGTACGTCTCAGTGGGTTAAATTAATGTATAGGGGTACATGTAGGTTTTAAGTAAAACTATCCTCAGGTTTGTTTTACGTGATCGTTTATGATTATCTTAATCAGCTTAGGCCAAAAAAGTTCTGCTTAAACCACTAGAATAAAAAATCAGAAAACAAAAACTGTTCATCATGATTTCGGAGCACAGTCGGAAGTGCTTCCGGCCTGGAATTTCCCACGCTCACGACCAATCACAACAGGGTTCAGCCAGAACATAGGTGATTAGAATGACGATGGAGGGCCTGTTTGTCAGAGCAGTGGCATACCTTTTGTCCTCTCAACATGTTTTTTGGTATATGTTTGACATTACTGGAATTTGGATCACAGTAACATTTTAAATATAGAAAATGCATGTATCATGCCTCACGTGTTTCAGTCGGATTTTCTTTTCAAAAGGCAAACAAGTTCGTGGAAAAGAACTCCGTATTGTTGACCGATTCCTCGAAGATCCTTCCCAGTTGAAATATCTTCAGACCTACACACCGTAGTTATCGTCCTTCTGAGTTATATATGTAACTTTGGGCTGAACATTAATTGGGAAGTGACGCATATTATCAGTTTTATTTTATAGGCAGACAGTGCAAATGACTCGAATAGTAATGGCAGGAATACTAGTGTCAGTACGGAAGTGGGACCAAGCAGATAATTCGAGGGTGAATTATTGATAGGTCTAATAAACTATAGTTTTTAGTGGCTCATAACACTGTTTGTACATGTTACAGATTGTGAACACATTACATTAAGATCCACAACTAATTAGATAAAACAATGATCATTGTATCACAGTTTTATCTGACCTAATTATTACGTCTTACACGTATTGACTGTATGCTAGATAGACATATTATTATTCACCATCTTCATTCAAACCCTGTGCCTTTATGGGGTTACAGTTTTTTCGAGTAAATCCAGAGTACATGTGCACTGTGTAGAATTTTTATAATATAGCAGTGTCCAATCATGGGATGCAATTCAAGCTGTGATCTATTACGTACAGGGCCACGTGATTATGTTTACAGACAGCGAAAAGCACATTGCCACATGTGGTAGAAAGATGAACTTCGGAATAATAGTACATATATAGCAAATATAATGTAGTAACTACTGAAAAATATTATGACAGAGAAAGAGTGCACATCGGGGTGTTTTGTTCACTCAGAGACGGCATATAAAAAAGGAAGAAACTCTCCAAAGGAAGAAGCTCGATGGCAGACGCTGAGGGTTGCTTCAGAATAATGGCTAATGCTCTATGGAGAAAGAAATGATATAGCAGAGCGTGTGAGTAGACATATGTGCTTGCTGTCTAAGAAAAAGTAAACATCTCAACCTTTTTTGTAACATGGACAGTATATAGTGAATCGTGTTTTATAATTATTTAAGATATTATTGCATTGAGAGGGTTTAAAGATATTTCACTGGGGGGAGGGGATTTGAACCCATTAGGAATATCAGGATAAGTCCCCTTGGTGTCAGTAAAAGGCCACAAACAAATAGACTTTGACCCCATGTAATAGGCCCTGGAATGGCTTCAAGGGCATGGGTTTCATAATCTAGCATTATGATACACCTTAAGGAAAGTGCAAGTTTACTTACTTAGGGCCTTTTTTTCTTTTTCTTTCTTTTTTTTTTTTTTGGCTTGAGTGAATTTGTGTAGAGATTATTTGTATTTCAAAGTTAAAATACATATGTCGCTTTTACTGTTTATTATCACTTTCTTTTAGATAAATCCGATTTTGCAGAGTAGACTTGTTAGTGGCCAGTTATATCATGCATCTTGCTATCGATACTTCGCAGAAAAATTCAAGATGGAGCAAGCAAAAAGAGAGAAAGATAGGGTAAGAATTTTTTCCTCAGGGCTTCCTAACAACTACATGCAGTAATGATGCATAGTATAATAAGCGCATATATAGAATGTTTGTGTATCTGCATATGTGACTCAGAATTCCATGTAACAGATTTAATTTAATATAGTCAGTTAGCAACATAAACAAATGATTATGAAGCAGAACACATTTAAAAGAATATACCAAGTATTGCTGTTTGTCATATGTACCTAACCATTTGCCACATATTTCAGGGGCAGTCTCTGTTGACAAACTATGCACAGAGGAAGAAAAAACAGAACCTCCTCCTAAGAAATTACGCTCTACTTCTCCAGCCTTTACTGGTTCAAGGCATCTTTGGCCAGATATCTGTATTATGTAAGGACAAGTGGATAAAGGTAAAAAAATCACAGAGAGAGAGACAAGCTGGTACAAGCAGAAACTCTATCTGCAGTTGTGTATACAAATAAGTATAGTGAGACCATAAAGCCTACATATGAATTATTTATGGTCTTGATAAGTATTACATGATATTTAGTTATTTTGGTAGCTTGAGTTTTGGCAATTTTTTGGAAATACATTTTTTTTTATTGTGATAGCAAATATCAAAATTGGGTTCAAATATTTCACATTGAAAAATTTTTATGTCAAAATATATTGTGAGTGATAATTCAGTTTACATTATAAACCAAGTAATTATACCAGTGCTCGCTTAATATTGTATGGATTAGTTAAAGAAATAGTGTAAAAATAGTATTTTAAATTGTAATAGTTACTGATTGTATATGATATGAAATTTTAAACCAAAGTTGGCACAGTATTGAAACAAATATTTTTCATTTCTGTTCTACTTTTAGGCAACTTGACCAAGATAGAAGAATTAAAAAATGAGTCTGTTCGTGTACACAAAAGGGGCAAAGATTGTGTAGCCATGGAATTGAAATATCACAAGAAGTGCTTCAAAACCTACACCAAATATGCAGGAGAAGAAAAAATGAAAATGTATGTTTCTACTAGGTCAGATAAAAAGTGCATCAGGTTAAAGTTACCTTTCTAGTATTTTATTAATGGGTTAAATTTACTTCTCATGAAAGATGAGTGATCATTTATTGTACTTATGTTTACTTAACATGTTTTTCCCGCCTTTTCTTATCTTTTTCTAGGCTACCTGAACCTGTGGAGTGGGAAAATAGTTATAAAACATTTTGCGATTCTGTTGTTAAAGAAAGACTGATACAGAAGATGGAGGTTCTGCGACTGCACAAACTAACCCCAATCTTCAAGGCAGAAGTTGAGAAACACTCAGGTAATGATAAATCAGGTGTTAGGTGAGACATCAAATGGTGATTGCTTAATTAAACGAAACTTACATTGAACGAGGAAGTGTTTAGGAAAGTGTAATAAAAGTATACTTGCTAAGTTTAGCTAGGATTTAATCACACATTTAATTGTTTCACAATAATCACTCAAAGAGTGACTAGGTCTGAATTTTGAGTCATTATTCCTAATGTTGTTCTACATCATCTTATTATTTCTGTTTTTATTGTTCAGGAATGATAGACTCAAGAGCTGGCTGATGAAAGATTTCCCACAGCTGGTTTTCCATCAAAGTCACATAAATACAAGTGAGTTTGTGTTTGTGGAGGAGCTACAGGCAACAGACCTCCTGCAGCACCTGCTAAGCAGTTCTGGTACATCAGGGACAGAAACTGAGGAGGAACCTATGGGTGTATTTCCAGAGATTTAGATCGATCCAAGGATTAAGATTTAGATCGACCTAACTCCCTGGGGGTTCTTGCTAAATTGCAGTCAGCCGAGTGCGCATCATAGTTAATTACCCCCTTACGACTTTCAGTAGGCAGGGCAGACGCTTAAGCTGGCTAAGCTGACAGTATTCTAGTGAGACTCCCTACAGGGATAGATCGATCTAAAATCTATGGAAATGGGGTCTATAACACCCCCACAGAGAAGAAAAAAAAAGTAACGAATGGTGGAAAACTTGTCAGCTTATACCGAGCTGGTGTGATACTCAAATCTTGTTTGAAAGAGACCCCAGGTATGACAACACCATGGCCTCCCTCTTCCAGTGATTTTACAACTGCAGCAGCCAAAGAAGTTGTTCCCAATGAACTTTATAATCTCCTTTCTTGGGCCATTTCTGCTTCAGAAGAGCCAACACTAGACAATCACTCTTTGCCAGAAGAAATTCACACCAATCTGCTGTCAATCTTTCAGGATATTGTGTATATTGCATCAAAAGGGAGGAAAAGTACCCCAAGTCACTGGCTCTAGCTCTAAAAACAAGACACTTGACTGGGTCTTCCCAACTGCTTACGTTATTGAATACGTTTGGACATGCAGCATCATACTCAACCACCGTGGGCCTACAGGCCAGGATCGCCCAACTCCAGGTGCTATCCTCCAATGACATACCAGCAGGTTTTATCAAAGGCTATCCCACAGTTCTTGTATGAGACAATATTGATTTTAAAGAAGAAATTTTCACAGGGGCTGGGACTACTCACATTTCTAATGGCATTATGATTCAAAGAGGGCAACTCAATGTGCCGCTTCCAAACCAGAGGAGACAGCCATTGCCAAAAAGAAAGTCTTTACGATTACAAGAGACAGTCCTGTATGAATACCACTAAACAAATAAGCAGGGTCCACAAGTGTTGCTACAAGGGGACAGTAGTCTTTTAGATAAATATCAATAAATGCCACTCCTCCTGTCATCAAAAACCCTAGACTTAGCCTATGCCATCAAAAGGTTTGGTGACCTGCAGCGCAAGATTCCAGCTTGGCGTGGATTTAACATTGCAATAACAGTTTCCACCAGAAATAAGGTCATCAGTCTATTATCTTCCCATGATAGATGCCTCTTCAACTGAGATAACAACTGTCAACACCATTCTTCAGAAAAGTGTGNCCTTTCATGGGAAAGGAAAGAAAACAACATTCAAAGTTTCCACATCAGAAGAAGAGTTGGCTTTCCTGCAAATCCATTGGATTACCTTGTACAGACTTGTGTCGTTGTGGAATGCCAGAATAACGAGAGGAAACTGGTAAAGAGCTAACCAGATGGGCCTTCAGCACATAACGGTTGTGTTTCACCAGGCTATCTGCGTCAAGGGCCAGCAGATAAGGCGGACTGATGAACATTTATCCAGGAGACTTATCATCAAACTGGGTGAATTTCACACCTGCATGTCATTCATGTCAACACTTGGAAAGCGGTTCATGGAGGCAGGGCTACAAGATATTCTGATAGAGTCAGAGATGATTGCAGCTAGATCAATGGATGGTGTTATTACTGGTCACCATTACAACAGGTCGCTTAGGTCACAGAGACTTGCCTGTGAGGCACTGGAGAGGCTCGTGTTTAAGTCATTTCTTGACTCTTTACCGAAGAACATGTTGCCATTTACTACAATGACATGTCAACAGAAATGTCTTTTACATATCCAAAGCAGACCCTGATAGAATTGATCAGATTTCCTCGTTTCAGTGATCTAGTCAATGACTACGAAGAGTACCTACCTGCCTATTGGGTAGAAATGGTAAATTTGCCCTATACCCACCCTGATGCACATGAAGGTCTCACTGCACCTGGAAACTGGACAGAGCAACGCCAAGAGAAGTATGGTTTCTCTGCCATTGCCTGTGACCAGGCCACTGAACAGACAGTAAATAAAGACTCAAAGACCAGAGGAGGGATTAGAGGCATCAGCCTCAACCAGAATGCAGTCCGGCGTTGGATCCTTTCACATCCCGAAAAATCTGCCATTGCCCGTCAGTGTGAGCTTATGGCTGGGATAGATCCTGAAGCTAGCATGTCCAAGGACTTCAGTGCACCAGCCATTTAGAGGGACAATGCTGCAGTAGACAGCATTATAGCCATAGTGGAATAAATGATAAATCCATTTGACAGTGGACAGGACCAAATGGTTTCACTGAGCTCGGGAGCTGTTGCAACTGAGGATGTGACAAGTGACTTGCTGGAAGCAGAGGAGAAAGGGGAGAAGGCAGCACTTGCATTTTTTAATGACAGAATCCTTTCAAGTAAGACAGACCTTCATGCTACTATCCCACAAATGAAGTTAAAGTCTTTTGCAGAGCTTATTAAGTCTAAGAAGAATACCAACTCTGGTAAAGAACTTTTCTTGAAAAATGACAGAGCCATGTTTGCACGTCTCCTTGTGATTGGTCAGAACAGGAATATTGATTTGAAAGAAATCCTCAGTTATTCTCTAGGTACCATCTCATATCCACTGTCCACCACCGATGGTTCCCTAGCTAAAACAAACAAGGCAGTTTTAATGGACATACCTGAGACAGGTGTAGATCACTTAGTTAATTACATTCTAGTTGGTGGTGCCATCATTTTTGACGGAATGGCCGTAATGCAGGCAGTGAAACCCCCAGAAAACTTTGGCATGCTTGCTGATAACATTATGAATATTTTGATATCAACAGCCAAGAGATATAGGTGCTCAAGGATGGATCGTGTGTGCGATAGATACCCACCTGTCAGCATCAAGAACCCTGAAATTTACAGTCCTAACCAGAGGACTCCGCAACAGTGGAAAAATACTTAGCAAACAGAAACAACAAAGAAATGCTTGTTGAATTCCTATTTCAGAATTGGAAAAGGAAAGCGGAACACCTGGATGACATTGATATATTTATTAATCCATATATATATATATTGCACATGGTGAATTTTGTCATCGATTGTCAGTCAGTAATGGAGAGTGCAACATTGAGGAAATAGAAGAAATGTCACGTTGTGACCATGAAAAAGCTGACACACGCCTTCTCCTGCATGCCTATCATGCTCAGCAGTCACATGAAGACATCATACTCAATTGGCATCCATGTATTCACAGGACGTGGCTCTGTAAGTGCCTTTCATGGGAAAGGAAAGAAAACAACATTCAAAGTTTCCACATCAGAAGAAGAGTTGGCTTTCCTGCAAATCCATTGGATTACCTTGTACAGACTTGTGTCGTTGTGGAATGCCAGAATAACGAGAGGAAACTGGCCATATTGCTGAGGATGATTTAGATGATATTGAAACAGATTGAGGATATAGAACCTGATTGTGTAAAATGTCACATTGAAATATATACAGTAAATTTATTAATCCAGTTCTTTAATGCCCTTGAAATTAGTTAAATTTTGTTAGTGTGTAGATCATATTGGAGAGTTATTATTATTATATATTCTCAATGAGTATTTTAAAGTTGAGAGACAGCCAGCTACAGTGTATTTGATTAAATAGAGGAGCAGAAAGATGAACTTTATTTTTTCAAAATGGTGATGTATAGCTAGTATTTGACTGTAGTAGGGTGAATGGTACAACTGTTTGTTCTGTCGCAGAGTTGTTATTGTTTTTAGACATTAAATTTATCATACTTATAGAAATCAACATCAACATATAAGACGATTAAAATAAGGTATTTTGCTGTGCCTTTTAACAATGAGATTAAAATATGACTGGAACTCCCAGTGCTAGTTATATATTCTTTTTAACGTATGTGTACATGTTACATTAAGAAAAAACTCCCAAGTACAAGTATCTGTCCCAATTGAATCTTATATGCCGTTTGTTTATTAGTCTGATGTTTATTTAGCATGAAATGATTAGAGGAAAGCTTCAGAATTGCTCCATTGTTTTGATCCCTTTATTGCAATACATTTCTTTTGTATTATAATAAAACTATTTACAACAAAGCGTCGTTTTATCTCATTCTATATAAAAATAATTTTTAAGCATATGCTCATAAAATAATCGTTTAAATAGAAGGTCCACTGTCATCCCATTGGTGATTATTATGCTATGAACGTTGGGTTTACTATCGTAGTAAAGGGTGAGACTAGTGACCCAGATTATGCATTAGGCGGAATTAGGTCAGTTTGATTCATGCATATGCAGATTTACGTCTTATTGCGTTCTATGATTGGACAATGTTTTACCCTACGTGCTCTATCCTTGCATTACTTAGTGCGGATGTTTGAAACTGAACACCGTTTTCTTGTGCAGCTTCCGTGGAATAAACTCCGCGGATTCCGGTGGGAAAAAAACTCTTATTATCTTAGTTCTGAAGAGGCCTTCTAGCCACCCGACGTGGGACCTAAACACGTCTCTCAGGCTTCAGATTACGGCCTATCCCTGGGGAGGATACATCCCGCCTACCGTATTAGGCGCTCAAAGCTAGCAAACGTACCATATCTCCACTACCAGACCAGACGCAGGCTACTACAGCCCCTCGGTGCTGAGTGGCAGGCGGGAAGACCGCAGGTACCGTTTTTATAGGATTGCTGTACAAAAATTTCCTGTCTAGTTAATTGCTGTAGATTCTACACAAACCGAATCCAGATAACATGAAGATCGAAACTGGCCTTATTACCAAGTTAATATGAACGGGCTAAAATAATAGCCATGCATAAACTTGAGACCTGTCTAGCGTATACTCACGTGTTTGGGAGTTTTGCCCCTGCCTCAAACCAGTGCTTTTACAGCTTCTGCCAGCTGCCCACCTGATTACCAATAGAGACTGTATGGATACTGTTTTGCCGGATTCTCCATAGTTTCCATAATTTAAGAACCAGAGTGGCTACATTTTTTTTCTGACCCTTTTGCTCCGGTCGCCATAATTTCCCCACTTTTCCACATTGGCTGTCTTGGGCACCAAAGAGTAACATAGTATTTCTTTCCTAGTTAACCGCAAGAGTTGGCAAGAAATTCCGCGTTCTGAAGCCGTACTGTGAGATGGTAGCTGAGTATTTAAGATGAGTATAATACTTTTTTTGCTATATGAAGGTCTAACCCACTGAGACTGCCTTCAAGCAGGGTAAAAAATAGGTAAATGAGTTATGCTTGAAGCATTGGACAAAACCATGAAATAAAGTTTTGGTGGGCATAATCTAGAAATGACATGTTTTGCAATCACATGACTTACAGGTCTCAAATCATGTTTTATCATGCAAACAACACAGAAAATAACTCACATATCAGATCTATTTTTCTTGACATCAACTGGAGCTAGGTCTTGGCATCGGTGAATGCGTACAGTCAGCCATTCGTTCTTGTAGTCATACTCCATACTGAGCAGAATTTTTCCATACACAGGGGTACTGCCGTGGCGATCCTCCTCTGCGTTTCTGTAACAGCTAGGAAGACTTTCTTCTCTTCTCTAGAAAAAGAGAAATGAAAGGGTGGAAAACCTGTCGAATGTTCAGACAAAGGCATGGAATGCACAAAACATGTAATTTTATCAATATTGAAGCAAAAACAGCAATCAACACCACATTTTTATTATGCTCAGTAGGTGACACGGACATATTTGGAATATGTAACTAGCATAAGGCTTCAGGCCCATCAGTGTTGGAGTCCACACTCTGCAAACGCCAGTATGAGAAAAAGTGAAAATTTCACAAAATTTGGCAAAAATGTAAGGAAAACCAGATCAAGGCGCCAAATTATAACGTAACTCCAGAAAATAGGAAAAATGGAAAAATAAAAAATAGGAAAGGAATTGTGTTGCAAAAGTAAAAGAAAAATAGGAAAATTTATATTAGAAATATGGACTCCCAATACCCACATTACAAAATACAGGTGTACCATAAAAATCTGACTCCCCCCTTAACTTCATAAATCTTATTTAATTTGAGTATATGACATTTATCTTGTAGTAATAGAGGGTATATTTGCACTTTTTGATATATTGAAAGTTGACTTTTCATGAGAAAATGAGAAATTAACTAGACAGCAAAGCTGAAAAATAAACAGACACCATACAGGAAACAAGGCAGCAAAGCTGACAAATGTTCAGACATTACTCAAAGAATAGTGCACCAAATAATGTGTTGGCCAATTTTGATGTACTGCTGCATTATGTTTTAAAACAGCATAATCATTCTTACCCTCTTACATTATGTGCCACAGGTAACATGGACATTGAAAAACTAACAAGTGATTTAGTTTCATGGGATATAAAAGCCACTGAAAATGCTAATGTGTGAAAAATATGTAAAAAAACAAAAGCCCCCCTCCAAATAAATAAATAAAGTAAATTAAAATAAAAATAAATAAATACAATAAAAATAATATAAAAATAATAATTATCATAAACGTAACTGATGATGCTGATTTTCGAATCAAACATTGCCACTCAGTAAATTTATCATATTATCAAAAATTTGGCTTGCAAAGTATTAGGGTGTCATCAAAATTGCACACAAAAATTAATTACTGTTAGTGTAATCCGATATGCCAATGTTGCTCTTTAGTAGTCGACGGATTTTGGTGCTTTATTCTCATCCTTGGTGATGCAGAATTTTAACTAAACAGTGCTACCTGAAGAGCTTGTATCTTGTTACTGTTAATGACACCTTCTTACGACGGATCATGGCCTAAACCACAGATGCATGCGTCATGGGGTTCACTCCTCTTGCCTTGTATAAACTATTCTGTTATTCTGTTTAAAGTTTGACGGGAATGCTGTCCATTGTTTGCTTAATCCCTTCTATTCACAAACTAGGTATTTTAACACTTTACACATTATAAAAATAATTACTTTACACATTATAAAAAGAAATACAACTGAAATTTTCTTACTCGCCATACTGTGGAACACAGATCTTGGGAATTTCCCCGGTATATTATATTGATAAAGTGCTTCTCATATATATATAATTTTGCAATATGTACTGAATTTAAAGATTTTTGGTAAATTTCCTCATATTCTAAGTGGTAATAAATGTTTGCCTGTAAGACTCCTGCTTTGGGAAAATTTTATCTAAAGATGTTCTGATTTTCAAAATTTCATACTGAGGACATTTTCTCAAATGCAAGTGGCCCAGACTCTTATTTAGAGCCCATACATTGTGAAGAAATATCCCCCAAAAATACCATGCCACTTTTAAAGCGCAGTGTCAGCCATTTAAAAAAGATTTTTTTTTTGTAAAATAGAGAATGTCATGAGTAGCCACAGAATTTTCAACAGTAAAAAGGTTACTGACCACAGCAACCTTCGCTTTTACATAATCATGGATTTTGAAGGTGACCAATTGGTTGAGAGGCAGTCACCTGAGGTCAATAATTGTAGTCAGTTTACCTCACTCTTCACCTTGGATCTCGACTGCCCCCGTATGAAATAATGCCATCAATACGTTATTGATGCGTTTTGAGTATATTAAATTATATTTAAACTTGTGACCACAACCACATCAGTGACAGACTTGGCATTTCGGTCTTCATTAAGATAAGGTTCAACCCCAAGCTAGAATAATTGAATTATGATATCATACAAAGACAATAGCACGCCGATAGTATCATAATGTATCATCACATTACAGAAACCAGTTTCCCTGCCTGCTTACTTACTGGCAACATCCAGTGGATGTTAAACTCAGTTGATGTCAGCTCTTTGATGTCCTCTTCCTGATCCTCGGATAATTCCTGCTTAATGTGTATCTGGCAGACAAACACATCAAGTCCCTCTGTCATTTTAGGGCTCAGGGCATACGTTATATCTTCTCTGTCGTTTTTGAGCAATTTCACATATTTTATAACCTAAAATGAAAAGAGGGTCTTTTTAGACATCTGTTATGTCACTCTTTATCATTATCTAAGAAACTTTGAAATTTTCACACTAATCTGTCATTATCATCACAATACTAACTTTATATACCTAAAAGGGCATATCTTTGCTGCTCAATATTGGAAGATATAAGTCGTAAAACACCAACCTTTCTATGATCAACGTCATGCATGTTCCACTCTTTCTTACAGCGGAGCAACGAAAGGCTGACATCATAAGAATCCTTTTGTTCACTTTCACTGTACTCGCAAGTTAAAAAGTGGAATTTCTTTTCCATTGCTAACATATCCATTGACAGAGATGCTTTGGCTCTAGTTATCACATTCTACAACATTCAAAGAAAAAAGTATTTACCGTTCAACAGCAACATGCAAGCATTCTAGGGGTATCAATATATAAAGAAAGAGAAAGAGAGGAATCTGCACAAACAAATGCAACAAATATGATGACAAAATGACTTCTACGGCTACAGTACTGTATGTCATGAACATAAACATGTGAAAAAAGAATGCACACAATTATTTGAAAGAATTAAGATAAATAAAGGCATATAATACAGTGACCAATTACATATTTACACAGTCATTCGCAATCTTCCATGGTATGGAAAAATGTCAGGAATAGTAATATATACAATAATAATAATAATAATAATAATAATAATAATAATAATAATAAACAAAAAACAAACCCAAGTATAAACAAAGCCTCACCTCGACCTCATCTCGGGTGTCGTTGACACAGCATATCATCAGATTCAGTAAGGCGACAGGTCGAAGATGAAATGACCCAAACACCAAGGCAGAAAGACGCTTACTGTCGCATGACAAACTGTGTTTGCAGAACTGGTTCACAATTAAGACACATTTGGTGTTTGTCAACACAACAGAAGCACTGCTCAATACTTTCCACTGACAAGGGTCATTCAAGTGAGTTTCCGACTGCCATATGTAAAATGGGTTGTCCATTCTTGAATTCTGAGTCAGATGTTCAGGACAGATCTTTCCCATCTTTCTTTGACGTGTGCCTGATATGCAGTGATAAAATGACAGGTACACCGGTGTTCTGAAGGTCAGGCCATGTGGTCCACAGACAACAACATGACTTGCTCTAGTCTGACATGGTGGCAGCGGTGGCATGTCTTCTTCTCTCCAACTAATACCAATGAACATTTCTGTAGTTTCAGTCAAAGCTCCCGGAGGCACTAACAGGAATACCCCAACTTCCTTCAGATGAACACTTCCACCTTCCGGAGGGATGGAGAATCTCCTCAGGAACGTATTTTTGAGAGCATCTGAGTGCCTGGTCTGGGGTGGGGCAGGTAATTCTGACGATGTTTGGTTTTGTGACATACCGATATGTCTGTGTCCTACAACAAAGTTTTGAAAAAAAACTGAAATTAATAGAAATATCATTCTCTTGATCATGGACTAACTGTAATCTATCTGAGAAAAAAACTACATGTTCTAACGTGCCTTGAATTTGAACAAATAAGGCAGTAAAGCTGCCAAATGAACAAATACTAAAAGCAGACAATAATGACAACTCGCTGGTTGTGTTTGTATGCCCATTTCAGTAGCACGGGAAGCTACCACTGCTTGACCAGAAACAGAAGTGCACATACATGTATCTAGACAGGAATGCAACACTCATAAACAGTTGTTGCATGTATAGAAAGGTGAAAAAGTTTAGGAGGCTTCTGCTGAAATTACGGTATGAAAATATTTTGGGAAAACCAGCATCCACCAATGACAACCCAACCCAATTTTGAACAAATTTTTGTTAGTGCCCATATACAACCTTAATAATAATAATAATAATAATAATAATAATAATAATAATAATAATAAAGGTTTATTGTGTTTTTTGCAATATATAAGACATATATTGAATGTATATGTATAAAAGTATAAAGATGTAGTATTAAAATAAAGCTTTAAGATGAATTCTAAATTATAAAAACAATAATGAGGTTAAACATGGTGATTCGTTGTTCTTTTCAAAAGCTAAAAGTTCATGAATAGACCTTGATCATTGACACATATATAAACAGTATGGGATAAAAGTGTTTCTATATCTTTTTGTCCGACATTTTGGTAAAACATATCTATAAACATTCCTTAGGTCCTTTTCTATGACACGAATGTTAGGTAAAAGATGGTTTAATCTATGTGTACACAGTTTTATCTCATTAAATAATTTTTTGCACAAGTCAGTACGCCGAGATTTCAAGGTAGGTAATTCAGTTATGTCCATTGCTTCGTTTTAAGTGAATTCAGGGTATATAATATGAAGAGCTCTTTTTTGGATGTTCTCTAAGGATTCAGATTGCTGTGCGGTAATTCCAGCATGCCGTAGCTGACAAGCATACTCAAGTGTTGGTCTGAGATTGCTTTTATAAATTTGTATCTCGACACCCCAGCGTGTTTGACCATGCATAAGAAGTACAGTCTGGATGCAGCTTTTGATATAATTTTTTCTATATGTAAGCCCCATTTCAAATTAGAACTGATATGAACTCCCAGCAGTTTGGCATGTGAAACTTGTTCGATTTTTATACCATTAGGTTATCAGGTACAGTTTGGGTTTTACTGAAACAGATAAACAGTTCAACATTTTTTTTAGGATTAATTAGCATGTTATTTTGTTTTGTCCATTCATATAGGTTTGAGGCTGCTATGGGAAGTTTAGATGGTGTAGGTTTGGCACCTTGTTCTATTTCCCTTGGAGATGGTCGGTGAACTGTCTCATAAACTGTAGTGTCATCCACATACTTTACTGCTGGTAAAAAACATTCCATGTCATTTATCATTGTAATGAAAAGGAGAGGTCCTGATTTTGTACCCTGGGGCACGCCCCCATGAATATGGCACCATTGTGACATTACTGATCCACACTTGATCCGTTGTTGTCTATTTATTAAAAAGGCATGGACCCATCTGAGTAATACTGGAGGTACTCCATAGCTGCAGAGCTTGCCTAGCAATATATTGTGGTCTATTAAATCAAACGCTTTTCTAAAATCAAGTAATAAAGCCCGAGTCTGTGCCCCATGATTGTCACTGGCCTAGGCCCAGGTGTCAAATAGCTCGATTAAGGCCATTGTGGTGGAGGAACCTTTAACATTCCCAAAATGATCTTTCTTAATATGCGGTCCTAGTATCTCCCACAGCCATGTCAAAATGAATGCTTCTAATTCCTTGCTGAGGACAGGTGTTAGGGAAACGGGTCTTAAATCATTCTCCACGCTCAGTGCTGGTTTAATTTTAGGCAGTGGCACTACATTGGCACATTTCCAGATTGTTGGTAGCTTTCCTTGACGTATGGTATTGTTCCAGATTGCAAATACTGGTGCACCGAGAACTCCAGCAAAGTCTTTGAGAATCCAGTTCGGTATATTATCAGGGCCGGATGCCTTGCCTTCATTATAGACCTTTCAATACCTCATATACTCCAGTGGTTTGGGACGAATGCCAGAAATTACAGCGTGAAAAAAATAGAATCAACCACCCCAGGGACAGCCCAACCCCTAAGTGCAATGAAAATCCTTATATTTAATTATACCTCCCCCGGTTGTAGCCCAATCCCCAGGTGCGCAAAAGTCCAAAGTCCCTATACACACAAGTTAAGAGCTCAGTTTGGCAGAAGAGGTATTAATTTGGTAGACAGAATGTTGGAAGAGAAACTGCAGCCTGCGACTGGCAGGAGCTGTTCCCTCTCAGTGGATCTCTCTTTTTATGCTTGTGGATCCTATCTCCAAGAGGTTGTTGATACTATCGGCGTGGACAAGTACACGGTGTACAAGGTCGTAAGGCAGGTTACATTGCCCCTTTGCAGAAGAAAAGATCAGTTTATTTAGTTCCCGACAGACCCCAGGGAGAAGGCCGCGATCCGGCGTGGCTTTTTTTCTTTTAGGATTGCCAGATTCCCTGGGATCATCGACTGTGTGGACGGTACTCACATCAGGATAGCGGCGCCCACTTTGAATGAGCCTGCATTCGTCAACAGAAAGAATCACCACAGTTTGAACGTTTAGGATATATGTGACCACAAAAGTATTGGTCTGTATTACCTCCGCCAAGGAGGTTATATTTTTGGTTCCGTTAGTTTATATGCCTGTCTGTCTGTTAGCAACCTTACAGATAAAAATTTATAGACCGATTTTGATGAAATTTTCATGAACTGTCAGAAGTGGGCCGAGGAACGGATGGTTAGTTTAGTGATGATCAAGATCAATAATCAATCAATAATCAAAAAAAGTTATGAACCGATTTTTATTAAATTTTCTGGAACTGTCAGAAGTGGTCCAGGGAACAGATGGTTAGATTTTGGTGGTGATCCTCAATCAATCAATACTCAACAAATCAAAAAAATAAATCATTATAGAATAAAAATTAGGGGTGAAACGGCATTGGGTGGAGACTTTGCTGCCTTGGCGGAGGACTTTTCTCGTTCCATATTCAAAACATAAATATTAAGAACTCACTGCAAATAACACGTCCAACATGTGCAGCGTTCGAGGTTTTACCAGGGGGTGGAAACGCGCTACTTACATGATTGTGACGAGCCTAACCGTCAGTATCGGATATTGTTTTGCGACCTTGAGGGCAATCAGGCTTGGTCTTTGCGTAATGTGTTCAATTGAAATAACAGATAATGTGAAGCAAAAGTAAGTTGCGTCTTGAGTAGTGAAAATACAGTAATGCAAAAATGTTGAAAACATTAATGCATAACTTAAAATACCCAGTAGGACTTTCAAAATATTTAAATGCAAATATTACTTACCATGAACTGGTCTCTTTCTATTTCCTGCACTGCCTATAAAGGGAAATGTTGCATGTGCTTTATGAATATGCCTCTAAATATGTGAATAAGTACTTACAAAGAAAAAAAAGAAAACAATCTGTCATTAAAACAAATTTAACTTTGTAACAGTTGTTAAACTGATATTTTCCATTAATGTGTTAAATGTTCAGTTTTTATTCTGCACTCGTACGCATACTTTTAACACTCCCTCTGCTACTACTTGAAGTGCCTGTGGCTGGCAGTGTGACAGTAACCCTGGTGCTAGCTGTTGTTGTTGTTGTTGTTGTTGTTTTTGTTGGAGTTGGGCTGTCACTTGAGATTTCATCATTATCATCATCATCTTCTTCATCATCATTTCCTTCTGATAAATATTTATTATTGAATTAGTGGTATGATAAATTTACCATTATAACTTTCATACATAAACAACAAATGATATTTTCTAATTTAAAAGTGAAGAAACATTGTTTTTATATTCATAATTTGTTAAGGTAACAATTGTTATACGCATTTTGTTTACAAAACCCACCAAGAGCTGTCAAAACTTCTGCCTTTTCTTTTCCTCTTTGCAGAAGACATTTTAAGATTGAACTTTTGTTTTAGCAGCAGTGCCTGATGGGTAACCAAATATGGACATAGATCTAGTTGTTCATAGCAACTATCTTCAAAGTGACGTTCTTATTAGCTATTATCCACTATATAGTGATTTTACCCACCGGTTAGCTACCCGCCTGTTTATACGCTCTTTATACAATGCATATTTATCCACCGTTTAGCTATACACCGTATAGGGCATTTACACACCGTAAAGAGTTCTCCGGCGTACAGTGCTGTACGGCTTTCATACAACCCAATCCAGCCCTGCAGTTTAAGGACTAAAAGGTCACTTGTTTTTCTCTTATTAGCATTGGCACTCAGAGATAAAGTGCATGTCATCAGTGTCAGCATGGGCACCGTAGGTGACAGAGGCAGGTAAAGACTTAATATACAGACACAATGTGTCTATACAAAAAAATACTTCCAACAGGAAGAAAAACAACAAACTAATACAGAAACTCAATAATTTTATATTACAGTTATTACAATTTAGATTTCAGTTCTATTTTAATTTACCTCCATCATCACTTGATAATTTCGTGGCGGGTGGAGTAACACCATGCTCCTGTTGAATAAAAGAAACCCAGTGATTAGACAATTAGATTATTCAATTATTTACAAGGCAAATTTATTTCACGGAGATGCATCTAATGTTTATGTACACGTTATAACTGAGCCAACCCTTAATTATATATTTGCATGACTTACCTTCTCACTTGAGTTTGGCATAAACCAAAGTCTGTACACTGAATCCACTGGTAACTCACATGCTGTCAGATCAGTCTCCTTCGGATCTATTGCCATCAGCTCCTCTTTGATTTTAGGCTTTCTTGGGTCTCTGACAAACCATTCTAACTGCAAATGTGGGCAGACGGTCTGCTTCACTTGCTGAATTTGCATGAAAACATGGTTCTTCCACTTTGCATATGCCTCTCGGATTGTTCTGTCAAACTTTGTTTCTGGGGGATATAAGGGAATCAGTTCGATGGAAGAGGATTTTGTTGACTTTCTCAAAGCACAACGAGCTCCTCTCCGTAGATCAATTGCATATACAGCATAATCATAGTACAGCTCATTTTTAATGAGGAAAAAGTCACCTCTTCTCCTTAACACTTTCCTACGTGGGGATGTGTCATTTTGAACTAATTCCACTGTAAGCCGACTGAAAAGCACATGTGGCATAAAGTTCTCTTTCCCTTGTATGAATATTGTTCCTTCACTGCCAACCCCAGATTCTGGATTCTTGCATATCTGGAGTAAGCTGGGCACATAGAACTGTCGAGAAGTAGGCTTTTCTGTTGTGCCTGGCTTGACGTCCTGTTGCAAAAGAATGTTGAATCGTACCATAACGTCAATTAAAATGGGCTTCAACTCACTGTCATCTCCCAATAGCTCATCCAAAAGTCGTTCATCTAAGATGCCCCTCTTTAATGCGGACCAATACGGAGTCCCTTTAGCTTTGACATGGTGTTTATCAACCGCTATAATAGACCTGAATGCATGTACCAGCCACAATGGGTTTAAAATGACAGTGTCTGAGAGATCATCAGTTTGAAAGTGCATAAGATCTCCAATGTCATGATGGAACTGGAGGAATGACTTCAGCTCACTGGCATCCTGCATTCCAACTTTGACAGCTAATTTTTGCAGCTCGCCATGCCTTATCCACCTTTTTCCTCGTTTCTCAGGTGCTCGTCGCAGCTGAAGATCTTCTTCTAAATTAATCCATCTTATTGGATTCTTCTCTCCCCAAGATTTTTGGCTTTCAGCAACTTTCATAACATATCGACGGAGATCGGATATTTCAGGATCTTCATCTTGACATGTGTTGTCGATCGCAAAGAAACGTGGGTCAACATGCACACCACTTCTCTTCTGTTGTATATGCTGTCGCAATTTAGCAATGTACGCATTTATTTTTACCTCATGCTGCAAGAGAATGGGAGAAACATAATTTGACAACACACTGCAAGCTCCAATCATATAATTTATCAGTCAATTGTCATAATTGATTTTTTTCTAGACGGTTCAAACTTTTTTATTTTTTTCTTCAGTCAACAACTAATATTCCAATATCCAATATTTGATGTCTAGCAGGTCATCTTCACCGGGGAATGAGGCTATCCAGGTGTATAGCCTCTATTCAGGACATACATTTGACCCCCCCCCCCAACAAACACACACACACACACACACACACACACACACACACACACCTATTGTCTTAGGAAAGGGAGGTATAGGTCAGGGAGGATGGCACCATCATTTCTGTTTGGACTGGCCCCTGTCTTCTTGATGTGGATGGCTTCTGGGACTTTTCTGTAATTTTCCCTTGGTTCACTGTCAACCACCTTGATTTTGTCCATTATTGGACCATGTGATGCTTTGTGTCTGGATTGTTCCTCATGCTGGCTTAATGTTGACTTGCTGTCTGTATTATTGAACGAATTTTGGTGTTCAGCTATTCCCTCCGCCACTAATCTTTCTGTTTCGTCCATATATTTCTCACCACACCCCTCACATTCCATTTCATAGACAACTCCACTCTTTTCATTGCTGTCTAATGGATCTTTGGGACTTTCTACTACATTCCGGATGGCGAACCCTGCTTTGTTGTACAAGTTGGTGTTGTACTTGTCTGTTGTATTTGTTAAATGTCCGTTGCAAGCGTTCAGAGACCCCCCTGATGTAGGGTAATATTATGACTTTTTTATCTTTTTTTGTCACTGTTTTGAGCTGCAGTATGGACAGTTCTTTGTTTTAATTCCTTGGCCATCTTTCCTCCTTCTTTTAATGCCAATTCCGGATATCTGAGGGTCTTTACAAACCCTTATGTACGGGATGGTGTAAGTTCCATTGTAGATATTGATCTGTGTGGGTGGGTTTACGACATATGTCTGCTGTGATGTATCTTCTTTTCTGGTCAGTTAAGGTCCAGCGTGGGTAGGGATAGCTGTTTATCCTCTTTCTCTATAGTAAATTTGATGTTTGAATGTTTTCATTGCTTTGTGCAAACAGCTTCCTCTTGGTTTTGACTTTGGATGAACTACTGTGGCTAGTGCTTTTTTTAATTCTTCCATGAACAGGTTGGATAAAAGTGGGGAAAGAGGTGAACCCATTACCATATCATAAATCTGTTTATAGATTTTATTTTTGGAATCTAAAGTAGGTGGTTTCAATTACTATTCTTAGAAGTTCCCCAAATTCCATTGGTGTTATCTTAGTCCTTTCATTCCAGCTGTCATCATTTTCTGCTCTATCCCTGGCCATAATCACCACTTCATCTCCGGGTACACTGGTGAAAAGAGCTGTCACATCAAACGATACCAATACCTCCCATTCCTCCAACGTCACCTTTTCCAATTTTTCAATAAGATGTTTGGAAAGGATCACCAAAGGATGTTTGGTGAAAGGGTCGACCCACCAACGGTTTTAGTTGATCTGCTAAGTGCCTGACTAGTGAGTAAGTGATGGGGTTAATGCCAGACACAAAAGGTCTCATTTTCCTTATGGATTTGTGGAGTGGCATAGGATCTAGGTTTGACATCTGATGTTGGGTAAAGCTTGTTTTTTAGTCCTGGTCAAGGATAGATAGAATAGAGGCTATTCACCTGGATAGCCTCATCCCCTGATGAAGATATCCTGCTAGACATCGAAATATTGGAGGTAAACACTATCTCTATATTAGCTGTTGACTGAAGAAAAAATACATTATTCTTATAACATGACACAACTGATGAACTTCTTCTCTGACCTTTTTTTATTAATTTTAATATTATTGCCTACCTTCTCTTTGGGAACATTTTCCAGGTATTTGTCTTTATGCGTGCAAACGATGATTATTCTGGGGCATGATACCCCATCTTCACTTATGTCTTGCTGTGCTGCATAAGTATGGATTGCGTCTATCCAATAATCAGTAAAGCCTGGAAATATACCAGACATAAATTCCAAATGTACCCTAGAATAACTTTTGCTGTTTTATCTTAGTAAAGAAAGCTGTCTGCTTGAAATTATGAATTACAAGTATTCCAAGGATATATATATATATATATATATATATATATATATATATATATATATATATATATATATATATATATATATATATAATAAAGCTTGTTATCAACTAATAGGAGCTCTTTGTTTCCTAAGCAAGTCCTTAAACAGAGATTATAACTATAGATATTAAACGATCAATTAAGGACCCCTATTGTCAACTTTTTTAGTTCCAATTGCCATTTCGTACCTGCTAGCTGATATATTACAACACACTTGGTACTGTTATGTAAAAAAGTACTCTTTTTGGGGGCATGAGAAAAAAAAAACCTAAACAAATTAACACTTTTTTCACATTTGCATTGGTTGTTTCTGCTTGACTTAACCAATCCTCCAGCTTCACATTTTTAACAATATAAACATTATTAATTTGGTAATATCAATAATAATGAAAGAAACCATTTTGTACCAACCATTTTGGGCAAGAGTGTATATACTAACTGATATATACAATTATGAGCTGGTGGATTCCTTACCAAGAATAGTTCCTGAGAAGTTTTCAGCACCATGCCATTGGTCGTTAGGTCTGTCTGTTAAAGCAAGGCTCATATCAATGGCAAGAATGTAAATAGCTCTGGAAGAAAGGAATGTGTGGTGGGTGTTGTAATACACACTTTGCCCTCCAAAATCCCAGATTGCTAGACGAGCTGGTGGATTTTCAATGTCGTACAAGCTTTGTGTCAAATGTGTTAAGACATCAGGCGGGAGCTCCATACTCTCCTCTGTTTTTAAATGGGACAAAGCCTCCTTGGAACTACTAGGGCTGGGCTGATGTTCTAAAAATGAAGTCAGTTCACATATTATTAAATATTAAGAAATGAATAAAGGCAACTGAAATAATTTAGTTGTGTGAAATACTGTATAAAAACCTAGGAGGAGGGGGCGGGGGGCTATATGCCATAACAGACTTTGCTTAGTCGGTGGAGACACATTTAGGATAATATATTTTGAAACCTTTCCCTTAGCAATTTTATCATAGTGGACAAGGTCACTACACCAAACCCTATATAGAGGTGCATTTAACATGCTGAAATGTCAAAAAATAAAACTGAATGAATTGAACGCTGTATTCAATTTTTTAACACATATATTTGTATAGAACAAAAACCCACGACTGTCTCAATTTATATTCAAATTTTAATTTTTACCATGTCTTTAGACTTTTATATTACGCAAAATGGTTACGTATGTTCCAAAAACGTAGGGTAACGTATGTTCTGGGTCATTTTATTTTGATTTGTACATCAATTTGCGATTTATTTTGCAGTGGTTCAGTGAGGGTGAATTAGACATGACGTAAGGATTGTTTTTAAAATATTTAAACTGTAACTCAAGGGACTTTGTGTCATGGCTAATACTAGTTAACGTATGTTCCCTAGAAAAAATGTCAAAATGTTTCATTTTGTTCAACTACTTGGTGCAAGGGAAAACAATGTTTTCTTTTGCTGACCGAAAAATATATTGTGATTCCATTATAGTTTGATACTGTGACATCAATTACATCACTATATTGGGTTTTGAGTGTATTGTCTTGCGTCACGGTCATACTTAAAAAAAATCCATATACCTGCTATAATTTCCTCTTGATTTACAGCAGACTGCTTTCCTGGAGGCTTTGATGAAGCTTGTAGAGAGAAGAAGAAAAGTAGAGATGTTTCTGTGCGATTCAATATTGATACAAGGTAAAGTGATATGGATTAATAAAAGATTCCGTGTTTTTCTTAAAATCAGTATGCGTTTTCGTCCAATACTGTCACTCTAACTGAAAGTGGTGGTGCGATAGATACATTATGAAAAATAAATTAAATATAAACAGTATCCACAATAGACTAGACGCTGATCCTGAAAAGAGGCTTATAAAATAACTTTTAATTCCTCGGCAATCTATACTCGGTTTGACACTGGGTCATGATAGACCAATGTATAACGGTTTATTTCAGGGTGGTCATCCAAAAAACCAATGGGCCGTGAAATTAATGGAGGGCGCTAAAGTCAGAGAAAGGTGCGAAAAAAGGACAATTTAGCCTTTAGCCTGTCAATATTTGGTTGGTAATTACGTATTTTTACAAGTGACTTGAATCCCAAAAAACTATGCATCAATCAACAATATAACTTTCAATAAGATAAATTATTTTGAAGCTTAAATATCAAATACTCTTTTCAAAACCTTAATTGAAACATAGTCTACTTTTCAATACTATTGCAGCAAATTCACTATATTGGTGGTCTTTGGGCGATCATATTTCTTTATATTTTGCTCTGAGAGTAATGCAAATTTCCCTGTCCATTGAAAGTTATATTTCTATCTGTCTTATAAAGTCTTATAAAGTTACGCTTGTATTACTTCAATATACGCCATAATGCTGCACTTCAAGCATCGGAAATAAATATTATGGACCATAAAACCACACTTTTTTTCTCTAACAAAAACTAGCTTAAAATACATACTTGACATTTAATATGGAATATTTTTTCCAAACCATTTTCATCAGTTTTTTTCTCCAATTTTGCTGACTGATAAATAAAAATAAGGATTAAAATCGTGTTTTAATAACTTCAAATTATCTCTTTGATGTCATGTTGACATCAGTTCATTGATTGAATTCGACAGTGAAGCATGCAAAAATACACTGCCTATTCTGTGTTATACGTCAACCATTAAATAGATATTTTGGATATCAATTTTTTACAAATCATCGTCTGTAAAAGAGTTACACGCTCCACAAAGGACCCTCATGTCAGTGTGTAGTCATAGTAAAGGTCGCTGTAACGCCTGACCTCTTCTGGCTGTAACTAGCGCTCTCAAGCGGCAAGGCATTTCTTGAGATAGTTTTTCAGAGTTCAATCTGGAATAACATTCCACGCACCGGTAAATTATCCATTTTGGCCCAGTTTTGTTGTAGGACATGTAGCCCGTTGATTCGGCGAGTAAGACCTCAATAAGGAAAGCCACGCGGTTTCAACGGCCATGGCTCCCAATTCACTAGAGAAACAGGCTGTTTACAGTGGGTACCTCGGAGGTCGTCTGGTATCCTAACCTGCTAAAACCAGTTTGGTGTTCACTAAAGGCCTTGAAAAACGCATTTTTTGGGGGCAATTTACCCCTCGTTCTGAACGTGCTGGGTGGTTTTGTTTAGTTGCAGCAGCGTATCCCGAAAGATAGTGGCTCCTGTACCCTAGAGGTAAGATTTCGAAACATGGGTGTGACCTCTGTGTAGGTACATCAGTCTGGGCATTGCTCTATAAAACTCTGCGGACCGTTCCGTTTTGCGCTATAATGTTTCTGGTAATGCCTGTCTTTTTCGCGCCATTCTGCCACAGATTAACAAATTTGTAAAGCACTACTTTTTAGGCACTGCATTACTGACCACTTGCATGAAACATTTAAAATCCTTCTATGCAATATAATAACCAAATTTGCCATTTCTATCAAGACATATTTCTCATATTAGGTCATACTTGTGAAACTAATGTCATTATGCTGCATTTCAAAATTTTAACACATGGGTTAAAAGCAGGTATTGTAGCGTTTTAAAGTACTTTTTGACTCATGCAGTGCGTAACTGTTCAATGAAACATTTAACAACATGAATACATATATCATTTAAGTCATTACAATATATTAAAAAATATCATTATTTTCAGCTTTATGGATATCTTCATTACTATCTGATACCTCTCACGTAAGGTACACATGAACATTGGGACATTCTATGTGTTAGGTCCATGCAACGGTCTTTGATGAATAATCGGGAAGCAACATGTTTTGTTTTGTGTCCATCAATTGACAATCGGCATCATGCCATATGACTACACAGCTCCATCCCCTTAGTTTCAGCAATGACTTCTTAAGCAACGCAAAAGTTGATTCAGAATTTTTATTTATTTTTATTTTTTTTAACGGTCATACGGCTCAATGTTATGACTACAATGTATCTGCCGCGGTACTCTCTGACTAGTGCTTTTTAAAATGTAGGGCATACCACTGTTTCATCAGACAGTATTTTACGAGAATTTTTTTCGGCAACAAGAATAGATACAGGGGCAGATGGAAGCAACCTTTTGTCTTCCGGAAGACAGACAAAAATTTTTAAAGTTTACATTGACGGGCATCTAATTTTTTTCTGTCGGAAAATGGTCAAAAATGGAAGATGGATAAACAAAAATTATAAGGAAGACTCAGAAAATACCTCTAGTAGTATAGTGGCTTAGGGAAAAAAAATGGCCAAATCGTGACACGGCGGATAAAAGCACCAAATTTTGCATGTGGGTACCTTTTGACATACTTAATCAAATAAGAGCCGTAGCCCACGGGAAAAAAAAAAAAAAAAAAAAAAAAAANACACTTAACATTTGTTGTAGACGGGAACCTTGGTATGGGGTCATTGGTCTGGGTAGGCGTACCCCACCCCCTCTGCAAACACCTGCAGAAATAATTTCTTCCTGCTCCTGGGTCTCGAGTTGTTTATGCATAATTTTTTAGTTTATGCGTATATTTTTTTAACTTGGTCTTTAGTCATAGCCAGTTTCACAAAAAAAACGTTTGGCCAAAAATTCCAAAATGGCCGCCAATTTGTGAAATTCTGTAGAAATATATACACACCTTTTTTAATTTTTATCAAATAAAGTATTTTCTCAATGTTTTCCACATCCTTATTACCCATATTATGCATATATGTCAGATAACAAACGAGTGTCCTTGGACTTTTTGAAAAATCCAAGATGGCCGCCGTCTGGCATAGAAATACTAGAACATGCACAAGGGTTTTCAACTAATACCAACTAGGAAGATGCATTGCCCACTATCTATTTAATTTTGTTTCTGAGTGCCTTATTACAGAAATAATATATTTGTGGTGAGTTACTAACCTTTATTCTCAGGCATTTCGAGAAAAAAACAAAATGGCCGCCATATCAAAAGAACACTATAGTATACACATAGGGCTTCTTCTGCCATGGAGATATTATATTAATTGATAAATAAGGTTTGTTTCCGAGTATTTTCCACATCTTTTTCCACATAATATATATGTGATGAGAATGTTATGTGTATCCTTTTTGAAAACAAAACAAAACAAAATGGCTGCCATTAGCCATAGAAGGGGGGGTCTGTTAATACCTACGAAAGATAGGCTTCCATATAAAATGAAGCTAAATTCAGTTGTTTTTCTTTTTATTATTATTATTATTATTATTGTTATTATCATTATCCCATGAAACATATCTGTTAGGTAATTAGTGTCCATATGTGATCATTTTGGGGAAATCCAAAATGACCTTTTCCCCATAGGAAAACTGGTGCATTGGATTTTATAGGCATTTCTAAGGCAAACCAGGGTAATCATGATATTTTGTCAAAATACCTAAGGGTACACACTTGTTACCCACCAGATAGATATCTCAAAGTCCAAAAAGAATATTGGAAATAGCGAGAAACAAAATTCAGTTTACATTGAATCCAATGTCTCTCTGGCACTAGTTGACTGTACTATTCCTATTGTGAATTGCAGCAATCTTGAATTTTCTCAAATACGCAAGATGCACACTTGCTTCACACCTGATTTATATAGAGTAAGGTTAATAAGGATGTCAACATGTTTGAACATAAAAAGGCTTTATTTCATGTTGGAATCAATGTCTGAACCGTTCCATTAATTGACACCTATGTATATTCCTATGACAACTGGAAGCTATCTTGGGTTTTCTCCGAATAGTACTCAAGGATACACTTTCTACACACACACTGTCTTTCATAAGGATAAATAGGATATGAAAGGAAAAACATTTAAAAACAATCTAAAGTTAACTACATTTATCTCTGGCATTATTTGATTATGTATACGAATATTCTAATGACAAAAGGCAGACATCTTGAATTTTTTTCAGATTACCCAAAGATACACACATGCTACAGACGAGGTATACATCATAGGGGTAATAATAAATGGAATGAAAAACTTAAATTATTTTTAAAACAAACCAATGGTAATGTAATTGTATAATGGACCACATGCCTCTCTAGCAGCAATTGAAACCCACCCATTAGTATTCCTATGTCAAATTGTAGAATATTTTGTAGAATATTTCTCAGAATATCCAAGGATGCACACTATTTACCCACCAGATATATATCATATGACTAATAAGGATGGACAAAACTTGATAAGCAAACACAATTTCACCCTGGTAGTAGATGAAAAGCCATGGATGTGCAGTTGTAATTCCAGTAGTATTCCTATGGCCAATGACGGCCATCTTGGATTTTCTCAAAATTATCAAATATGCACATTTACTACCTGCTAGATATGTATCACAGTGTAATAATAATGTGTAAAACACTGAAAAAATAAACTGAATTTGATAGTGAATTATGTTTTTCTTAGCTGCATTAGTTCTTACCCTTTGTAATACTAAAAGAATTCCTATGACATATGGCGGCCATCTTGGATTTTCTCAAAATGCCCAAGAATACATGTTAGTTACTCACCACATACATACTGTGTGGGTGGAAAGGATGTGGAAAACACTCAGAAACAAACTTAATTTGATAGTGGAAAATTAATCTTTCCAGTTGTCATTAGTTGAATCCCTCGTATACTAGAATTCCTGCGGCACATGGCAGCCCTCTTGGATTTTCCAAAATGCCCAAGAACACTTCGTAGTTACTCACCACAAACATATTATGTGGGTAACAAATATCTGAGAAACAGACTTAATTTGATAGTGGACAACATATTTTTCTAGCTGGTATTAGTTATGCACTAGTATTCCTATGGCTGTTTCTATGGTATATGACATCCATCTTGGATTTTTTTCAAAAAGTCCAAGGGAACTTGTTTGCCATCTGACATATATGAATAACATGGGTAATTAGGGCGTGGAAAACTCTGAGAAAATAATTTATTTGATAAAAATCAACATGGGTGTGTACATATTTCTATAGAATTCCATAAATTGGCGGTCATTTTTAATTTTTTGACCAAACGGTAAATTGTTTGAGAGGGCTACGGCTCTAATTTGGTTTAGAATGTCAAAAGGTAACTACATGCCAAATTTGGTGCTTTTATCCGCCGTGTCACGATTTTTCCTTAAGCCACCGGACTATAGATCCGCCCCTGAGATAGAAAATAAATCGAGGATGAGAGATTAATATCTTCAAATGTTACTGGATTTATATGCATCCATCCATTATATTAGCTGCATGCATAGTAGTGACAGCCTCATAACAGGGTTTCAAAGCCCTATTGATGGCATATTTAAATGAGATTTTACTGGAGGACGAGAATGAGGTACGGGGCCTGCTTGAGAATACAAAACACAGGGTAATATATGTCATTTTATTCTTCCAGTGGAGTTGTCAGTCTTACAGCGAGCTAACGTTTACAACAAGGATTATACAAAAGCCAAGTCGAAAGCTTTCTCTGAATCTAATTCAAGAGCAATGTCAAAACTAGCCACTTACAGACACTTCATTGCCATTTCCAAACATTTCAATGTGCTTTTCTACACTTTTCTGTGCATAGTATGCTATTGACCCCTACATTTCCTAGTTAGCCTGAGCAACAGTTAGATATCTATTCAGTAATAGACAAAAAATAGACACGCTATTTTATGCCACAGCTTTATAAAGAATGATTTTAGACCTGTTCATTGTACTAATAAGTAGATACAGCATAGTGTAATCCTTTTGCCAATTAATATTTTGACTTTTGCACACTCACATATAACTAGATCCAATTTAATATCTTGAAGTACGTATTGCAGCAGATCTAGACGCAGTAGTCTCAGGGGTCTGATCAACGGTGGGTGAGGTAGAGACGTGTGAGATTTCTTTCACACTTTTAAGATCCACTGTCCGATTCAAAGTCCTGGCTTTGTAACATGACGTTAAGGTGTACTTACTTCTCACAAACATGCACTGAATTGTACTGACTAATATACTTCCATTTCTTGTGATGAGGAATTTAAAATTAAAGGGATAATAACTCTTCCTATGAGATCTAAATCTCACAATAAAAACGTTGTAAACAACGCATAGAAATATAATGTATTCTGTTTTACCACAAAAATGGCAGTTGCAGCTATTATTCTGATATCTGAGGCTTGTCTTCAGACCACGTGACCTCCATTGATGGCTATACTCTGTTATAATCTCTTAATAACAAGAAATTATTACAAAAGAAATTATTACAAGATTATAACAAAAAAAAAAACTTTTTAGAAAAAAAAATTAAAAATAAAAAACAGGGACTTTGAACGTAAAAATGGATTCAGTAACCATAGGTAAGTGTGGGGAAATTGTTGTGTTTACTCCAGGTAAATGCATTTTTGGCTAAAACGGACAGTTATATATTATTTTGGTATTAAATATTAACTATTAAATCTTAACTATTTTGTTACACGCTTGTACAAGTTACCGCACCTAATAGACTATACCGGTATATACTGATATTGATAATATTTCTATTACCTGTTTAAAAAAACAATTTATCAATAGTAAATGCATGTGTAATGGGTATCATATAGGCCTTTATTAGCGGATAGATGCGCGTCACACAAGATGACAAATAGATACATAACATGGTTTTTGGTTTGCACTTTCATATCTCTACAAATGTTTAATCATCATTTAGCCTGCACTTCGGAGACTTAATATTGGAAATAAATACATTCCAAGCTAGTTTTTGTAACTGAAAAAAAAGTGTTGCTTGATGGTCCAGAATTGTTATTTACGATATTTGATGGGCAGCATTATGGCATTTATTGGAGTAATATAAATGTGACTTCATATGACAGATAGTAATATATCTTTTAGTGGAAAGGGAAAATTGTATTATATTCAGTGCAATATATAGAGACATATGATCGCAATCATATTGAAAAGCAGACTATGTTTCAATTACAATTTTGAAGAGATTGTTTGTTCCTTAGCCTTCAAAATAATTTATCTTATTGAAAATAATATTGGATATTGATTCAGAGATTTTGGGGATTTAAATAACTTGTAAAATTACGTAATTAACAATCAAATATTGACAACAAGGCTAAAATGTCAATTTTTTGCACCTTTCTCAGACTTTGGCGCCCTCTATCAATGTCACGGCCCGTTGGTTTTATTAGATGACGCACTGAAATAAACCGCCATACATTTGTCGATCATAATCCAGCGTCAAACCGAGTATAGATCACCGAGGAAATAAAAATCGTTTTTCAGACAAGTAGCGTCTAGCCTACAAACATTTAAACAAAACTGTCATCAAGTGGCATTCTGACACACAAGGACCGGGTTTCATCAAGGCTGGATGGGCTATCCTATGGATAACACTATTCTTGGTATAAATCCCTTATCCTCTGGATAGTTTTCTTCTGTATAAATTTGTCTTTCACAAAGGCTGGATACACAGCACGATAGTAAACCAGTGGATAAAAGTGTATCCAATACCATATTTGGAAAAAGACTTTTCCATAATGCAATTGGTTGCTATAAACATCGTAAATTTGGAAAATAAATTACCCAAAATAAACAATGTAAGCATACAAGATGGTGCATTCTTTAATTAAAATAATGGGAATAACATCTACAGGATATTTTAGTGTCAGTGTCAGAAATACCGGTATAACCTACTTATGTGACCTACATTTCTGTCCCATGCATATACAGCATAGAAAGCTAGAATAAAATCCCGCTAAAATTTATATCTTTTAATATTAAGGAATTTCTTTTGGTTATTCACTTAGTTATACTATTTGAAACTATATGCTTACGGCATATGAATCTTTAAGCACACTCATGTTACCAAAATTGTGCACAACTACATTTCTATATTTTTGAGTGCCACATCACTTACATTTCTCCATTATCTCTGATGTTTGTATAGCAATTGCCTCCACACCTTGGCCCAAGGGTTGTGACTTTTCTGTAGGATCTACAGTGGTTTATTTGAAAATTCAAAGTATTTCATTAATTATTAAAAAATGGTATCTAAAAGAGTATGCTCTCATTATATCTATCATGTTATCTCAAACTAGTATTTCTGTTTACTATAATTAACTCCTTGTTTCCTTTTAACAATTATCTGAAAACTGTTGCATATACTCATATACTTGTTATAGTTCTAGCAGTTATACACACACAGGAATTACCTGTATGACTTGCTCGGATTTCCTCATGTATCTTTTTTGTGTTAACAGCAAGCAAACGTGATATTGCTGGCCCATGACACTCTATAAATTAAAACATCATTTTAGATTTTAACATGAAATAATATTTTCTGTCCAATGGCATTGAGATGTTTCAGTTACTGCAAATAAACGATAAACAATGGGAAACAAAAAGAATTGTCCATGCAGAAAAGATTTCAAGTCATTTATTTAGAGCTAAAACAATAGATAACTGAATTCCAATAAAGAAACATCTTTTGTCTCCCTGTATAACTGTAGATTTTCTTACCAGCGTCATCTGAATTCCAACCCTCCTTTACAAGAACGTAGTCAGTTTCTATACCATTAGTGATTGGATCATTTTCTTCATCATATTCCTTTCCGAGTAGCCTCTTTCTCAGGTGTGTTTTACCTGCACCGTAATGGCCTAGCAGCATCACCCTTGCCCTCTTCACTCTTTCAAAGCCATCCTTACATGCTCGTTGATATGCTTCTTGCAGTAGTGGTTCTTGTTTATTGATCTCCTCTGAGAACTGACCTGAAACATGAAAGTTGCACTTTATGTCATAGTTTTCCTATAAAACCCACCCAAACGTCACCGTATTGATTCAAATAGCCTGGATAATTCAGATCCAAATATACGCCTAGGTCAAAATACATTCTAAAAAAAAAAAATAGTCGGGTTTCAAGTACTGTATATGAATTGAGAGGTGTGTGGTCAGGTGTTTGACTATTGAGTAACAGACTAACATGTCTTTAGTGTGAAGTAATGAGGTAATAAGTCACGTGATGTAGATCAGAGGTCATGAGTGTGAAGCGGGAAGTGGGGATGCGACGTGGCATGTGAGACATGGACTTTTAATTCTGTAATAAACATTTTAATCTTTTATACATGTATGTTGTTACAATACCATATCTGGTGACAAGGAAGTGACAGACTCACATGGGTAGAAAAACAAGTAAGAATATATACTCTTAAAAACAAACAAACCTGACTATAGCGAAATTCAATGAGAGCAGTAAAACTACATATACCATGCGTTGAACAGTCACAATGGGTGAGGTCAGAATTCCCGGTATGTTATGCGTTAGGTGTTAGTGTTACAGATCTATTACAGATACATGTATGTTACATTAATCAACAATTCTGACCTCTTACTAAACACCAGTGAAACACCAAAGTTAGTGTAGCAGATCTGTTGAAAACTATAGTTCCTGTAACAGACAGTGTTACACCAAACATCTCTGTTACATAAAATGTTAAATTAATCAGAGCAAACTAAAAAAATGTTAAGCTTAAATTTTCAATTGCCTATCCGTTTCTGTAGGGATCAACGAGGGGTTATCACATAATAATTTTAGCTTATCTGTTTTTGAAATTTAGCACGTCAGAAATAAAACATTTGATTTCCTCATAATTTTTGAACGTCTAACCACCAAGTGGTTAAGCTGGTGTTACATCTTCAAGAAGTCAATACTGAATGTGTTAGCAGACATATTTAGTTTCTGAGGCCACAGTGCTGTTATTTTTCGGTGTTTTGAATCCGGTTTTCTCCATCTTATGGCTACGCCTTCTAACTTACAGTCAAATTTATGATAAATAGGTATCTGTATAAATCGGCTCGCCATTGGGTGAGGTAACAATTCCAGGTATGCTATGTGTAAGGTGTTAGTGATACATATTAGTCGAGTCGCCACTCCCATAGGCCCAATAGTCGAACCCTGCAATGTTCTTTCCTGTAAACTTTTTTTGCTGAAATGCATTCTTCAGGCCGAGAGAAGCAAAATTAGCTTGGTTGCTATTTCAGAGACTTTGAGCATTTTTCAATATGGCCGTCAATTTATGAGGAAAAATAGAAAAACGACCAGAAGTCGCCGGGTATACTTTATTGACAGCTTTTTTGAACGTGAATCCTATCAGGAGAGCACAACAGTACTAGTGAATACGCTTAATCGCGTACCACTTAGCAAAAAAAACAAAATGGCCGTCAAATCATTAGGCAGAAAATGATAAAAGCTGCAGAATCAGTTTGTTTTTTTGCATATTTAGTTTTATTAAAACCATATCCCCTTTTTATATTTATGTTAATTATAATATTTTGTTAGTCATGACCCTTAACTCTTGGAATTAGCTTATCTGACATTTCAATAACCCCCCAAGAGTCTGTTTGCTACTTCCCCGGGTCCCATAGTCAAATACTTAGAATGTTATTCCCTGAATTTTTTTAAAGAATTTAATCCTTTGGGGGTATAAAAGCCAATTTAATTTGGGCTTTCTTGGCAGTGGCTACATACGGAACATTGATCAATTTTCAAAATTCAAGATGGCCGTCAATTATATAAAAATGTATAATAATATCATTATATTATAAATAAATAATTATGTAACATAGCAAAGAATTGGGTTCAAAGTGCATGGTATTCCGCATTTCAAATGACCGCTAAAACATGCCCAAAAAGGAAAAAAGCAGTTAAATTACATTTTAAACTGGTAATTCGGCGTATAATATATATCAAACCTTTGTATTTATTGACAAAGTGTACTTGTAAAGTACAGTTATACTAAGACTCTATAAAAACGGATCATTAAATTCTCTTTTTAATACAGGCTAAATCTGATGAAAAGTTTATCAAGGGCCAACAGGGGGTTCTGCAGGAATTTGGGCACAGGGAGTCCAAAATGTTAATCTGCAATCGGACTCTTATATTTACATGGAGTCCAACCAAGTCCGTTGGTGTTGACGGGGAGTGGGGGTAGGGGGGGGGGGAGCGGGGCGAGTGTAATTTAATTTAACTTTTGTCAAAATATTAACCTTATTATTTTTTTCGTTTTTTTATATTGATCATACCTTAATATTTTGATTTTATATCTTTATCATAACTTTTTAAGTATGTACATAAAATTTAGCTTTAAAACTTCCCATTCTTTTTATTGAGATTGGCATTTCTAGTTTTTCTTTTTACTGCACATTTTTCACTTTACATTTTATAGAGTCAATAAACAATACATCTTACAAATCATTTGGTTATAAACTGACAGCCATTTAAATCTTTGAGGCCATATTTTTCAAAATAATTGTTATTTTGAAGCTCTAAACGGGATTATTTTCATATGTTCAGGACATTGGTATACGGAACCAAAAATCTTAAGTCACAACGGTCAATAGCTGGTACGATCTCCGCTTGCTTCGATGCAGGCGGCGATCTGTTGGCGCATGCTTGGGCAGTAAATGTTGATGGGATGGTGTCGTGCGGAATCCTATTCCAGCCTTGTCGTAGTGCCTGGATCAGCTGCTGCCTTGGCCAACGGACGACCAAGATAAATGTAATACCACAAGTGTTCAATCGGATTCATATCCGGAAAATAGACAGGCCGGGGTAGGACATCCACCCTTGGGACTCCAGATACACTTGGATCATTTTTTGCTGAATGTGAACGGGTCTTGTCCTGTTGGGAAACGGTGATATCAGTTTTCTGCTGCATGAACGAGGTCATTTCATTTATTTATTACCTTGGTCTCTTGAGGACAATCAGTCTAGTACTGGTACAAATGTTACAACGACTATAGTTACAACAACTATAGGGTTATTACGAAGAATAATTATAATAGAAATAATCGCAATCATAATCATCATAACAATAATAATAGTACCTGTAGTAAATTAAATACATGAGTACTTAAATAAATAAACTACTTAAATAAATCAAATTAAATCAAATTGAATCAAATGAGATCAAATTGGATCAAATTAGATCAAATTAGATTAGATCTCATGCCGAAGCCTTCCTGCTTGGCTAAGATATCGTGCCAGGTTACATAATACTTTCTTACTGGAAGAATTCAGCAGGAGAACCAATTTAAACACCGAGGGTCTATTGCAGTAGAAAGGTTTGATGAACCTTTTTCTTAAATCTAAATATCTAGAGCAACCCAGTATAAAGTGGAATTCGTCCTCCACATCATTGCAATAGGAACATTTTCTTTGTGAAATAGGGATTTTACTGTATCTGCCCGTTTCAATTGCAAGTTTATGGGATGATAATCTTATTTTACTAATCATTTTCTTAATTTTGTAAGATAAGTTTGAATAGTAACACGGTCGATGAGGTGTCTATAGAGCCAGCACTTTCTCGAGTCGTTAATCTCTGACAATATAGCTTGTTGTTTAATATCCATTAGTTTTTGATATACTAGAGGTACAATAAATTTTTCATCATAATTACTTGGATAGTGAAAAAAATCATTAAGACCAGTTTCTGTAAAAACATCATGAATCTTAGAGAGCCAATTGCCACAGGATGGTTTAGTCCGGAATTCATACTCAAAATATTTAAGGCATTCTTTTAGAATGCAATTATTTGTGTTTCTCAGTTTAAGCCAGTATTTAACCATTCTTAATTTCCTATTGGTTACCAAAGGGAATCTTCCTAACTCTGCATAAATCATTGAGTCAGGGGTTGAACGTTTAAGCTCATATCACTACACTTTCTAAACAAACTGAACATGGCTTTGCGACATTGTAATGCAAGTTGTTTCTGGGTTTTATAATATTTACCATTGTAATTCATTGTGACACCCAGGTAACAGAATTCATTAATTACTTCCAGTTTGTGACCCTTATATAGCCATACTTCATCAGTTTTTAAAGCACCACCTTTTCTAAATACCAGTATCTTTGTTTTTCTAACATTTACAGTTAAAGACCATTTATCAGTATATGTTGATAGGGAGTTCAACATACTCTGTAGCCCCTCAGCAGAATCAGCGAACAAAACCATGTCATCCGCATACATGAGTAGAAAAAGTGACAAATCATTCATCATAACTGGCTGGGTATCACTTTTTAGAAATTCTAATTCACAGTCATTGACAAAAAGGGAAAACAGAATTGGGGACAAAATGTGAGGTCATGTGAGGTTGCAGAATCTGATCTATGTAGTGACGAGCAGTTACTGGTATGTTGCCATCAACGACCACCATCGGTTGATCGCCAGCAAGCGTCGACGCACAGTGGGGCTGCTGCTCCGGTTGTTGTTCCTGCCGGGTGCTTCTTGTGCTGTACGACTGGCATGGCGAAATGGCCCCGCAGCTGATGCAACCTGATGTAGCGATCCTGGTCTGGAGTTGACACTCTCTCACCCTGGCTGCTGTATATCGCTAACAGAGCCTGGCATGTTGTGGCATTCAACCAGGTTCCTGATTGTGGGGTGGGGACAGCCCATATATTATAGCTCAAATCAGACTCCCCTCACACCCAGTGCCCAGAGTTGTACGTTGTTCACATAATAGCCATGGCACGATTCCGTTCACTGGACTAACAACATGGGTGGCCTTTTTTTTAGGCCTTTATAGGCCTCCAAAACCTATCCTCAAAATGTGCAGATGCCCAATGAGTATTGCTCAATGTGTATTTGGTCCATTTTTGCCAAAAAAAAGCTTTCCCATGTGCAATGAACCATGGCAACATGACAACTCATCATTTTCTTAACTACCCGAGCATTTAGTCATCAATAAATCCACAATGAATAATTACATCTATCCTACAAGTAGAAAAATGCATACATTCCTATCTCAAAGCTTCCATTATCTGGAAGTATATATATTGGCAAAAAAAAAAAAAAAAAAAAAAAAAAAAAAAAAAAAAAAACAAAAAAAAAAAAAACATTTCAAATACATTATGTCGATGGGTAGCCCTCGCATATCCCCGAATTATGTCACGTTGTCAAAAATAGCTGACCTCATGGGCCTTAATCGCTGGGTTTGTATACCCCTGCTTGGGTCTTGATTATTTATAGTAAAATTCATTATTAAACAACAAAAATGCTTTTACTCATAGGTGTTAAAATATTTAAAAAGTTTACAAAAAATAATCCAACCTGAAGAAAAACGTTTTACGCCTTTTTATTTCAAAACGTTTTAGTTCACACATACTA